>PVKC010031760.1:0-14466 GCA_004027635.1 Crocidura indochinensis | reverse complement strand
CATAAGGTACATAAATGAAAACATAGGCAGAACACTTAATGACATTTAAGCTAAAGGAATCTTCAAACATAAAACATGACTGTTCAAGCAAGTGGAAGCAGAAATAAACAAATGAGACTACATTAATCTGAGAAACTTCTGCACTTCAAAGGAAACAATGACTAGGATACAAAGACTATCCACAGAATCAGAGAGACTATTCACTCCATACTTACCAGAAAAAGGGGTTAATATCTAAGATATAAAAGGTACTTGATAGAACTCAACAAGAAAAATATCTAACCCCATCCAAAAATGGGGAAAAGAAATGTATGGACATTTCCTCAAAGAAGAAATAAAGATGTCAAAAGTGAAAAAAGTGACCCACATCACTAATAATCAGAGAGATACAAATCAAAACAACAATGAGATATCATCTCATACAACATAGACTGACACACATCACAAAGAACAAGAACAATCAATGCTGAGGAACTCTCATTCAATGCTTGTGGGAATATAAACTGTTCTAGTCTTTTTGGAAAACAATATGGAATTCCTCAGAAAACTAGAAATTGGGACCCCGGGAGATAGCATGGAGGTAAGGCGTGTACCTTTCATGCAAAAGGTCATCAGTTCGAATCCCGGTGCCCCATATGGTCCCCTGTGCCTGCCAGGAGCAATTTCTGAGCATGGAGCCAGGAGTAACTCCTGAGCACTGCTGGGTGTGACCCAAAAACCAAAAACAAACAAAAAAAAACAAACAAAAAGAAAACTAGAAATTGAGCTTTTATATGATCCAGCAATATCACTCATAGGAATATACTCTAGGAACTCTAAAACACCATGTAGAAAAGTCCTCTGCATTCCTATCTTTGTTAAAGCACTATTTACAATAGACAGAATCTGGAAACAGCCAAAATGCCTGACAACAAATGAGTGACTAAGGAAATTGTGGTACATCTACACAATGCAGCCATTAGGAAAAATTAACTCATGAAATTTTCTTATACATGGATGTGATATGGAGAGTATTGTGCTGAGTGCAATGAGAGGGATAAGAACAGACAGAATAATCTTACTCATTTGTGGGATATAAAAAGAATAAAAGTGATAAAAGTATATTATTATAATATATAAATTATGATTATATAATATAATAATATATAACTATATTATACATATACAGATTTGATATAAATATACAGATTTATAATAATACACAGATAATAATATACAGATTTGATATAAATAAGGGTCAAGAGGATCAGTTCATGGTAGGAAGAGTGATGAGTGCATTTAGGGTAGAAAAGAGTCTACTATGACAATGAGAGTTGTAATTGATCACTCTGGACAAGAACTGGGTGCTAGAAGGAGGTAGTTATATACATTTACAATAGTAGAAACCAGTTTCAAAAGGGAAGAAAAGGAAGAGAGGGACAGAGAGACAGACAGAGAGGGAAGTTAAATGTCTGTCCCAGAGACAGGTCAGGGGGATGGGAGGAACCCTGGGGGCATTGTTGGTAGAAAATGTGTATTGGAGAATGTATGACTGAAACTCAATCATGAACAATTTTGTAACCCCAGTGCTTAAATAGAATGATTATTTAAAACATAAGTGTTGACTCAGAGTGTGTTAGTTAACCTGCATGCTGGGAATGGAATATTTAGAGTATTGCAGTGCTAGGGTAGAATTGTGAGCTGGATTTTTTCTTCATCTCTTTTTTTTTTTGTTTGTTTGTTTGTTTGTTTGGTTTTTGGGTTTTTTTTTTGGGTCACACCCGGCAGTGCTCAGGGTTTACTCCTGGCTCCATGCTCAGAAATTGCTCCTGGCAGGCTCGGGGGACCATATGGGGCACCGGGATTCGAACCGATGACCTTTTGCATGAAAGGCAAGCGCCTTACCTCCATGCTATCTCCCAGGCCCCTTTTCTTCATCTCTTAAATTTAAATGTTCTTATTTATAAAATGTGATGCATATCTGTAAGGGTTCTCTTGCTGTAATCCAATCCCTGGAAAACAGGTCTAAAGCAGGGTTGCCACAAGAATTAATAAACCAAAACAGGCATAAAGGAGAAAAGAATGGAGTCTGGGGGTTTCCAGCCTTGTGGTCTGAGAGCCTATCAAACATCTTTATTGACCAGCTTAATCTACAACAAGGAGAAGGAGGATCCAGTGACAGACAAAAGTACCTATCTCAAGCTAATTAAGTCTAGGTGGGGCTTTAACATGTCAAAGGGATGGGTGAAAAGAAAGAGGAAGCTGGAAGAGTATTTGTTTTGAGTAAAGCAGAGCATAATCCACATATCAATGAGCTGCAATGTATAATAATCAGGATTATATGGGAAGAATTTAAAAAGGCAGGAAATACAAATAATATTTATGCATCCAGATGAGCAAAATGGAGAAAAAGAAGCCAATGCCAGATTTAGTACATTAAAGCCAGACTACAACAACTTTCCAATATTTCCCTAGGTTAGTCTAGTCTCTGAATCATCATTCCAGATTCATCACAGTGCCACTTTTACCTGTGGACACAGAATACAGGCCTTGTGCATTCTTAAACTGTCTTGGTAACATCATGTGCTTTGAAGATATGAGTGAATGCTATAGAAATTGCCAGGCAGTCCAAAGGACTGTGCTTCTCCTATGGCAATTCCCAAATATGTTATTGATTTTCCAAGTGCCCCAGAAACATAGCTCAATATTGGTACAGCAGATAATCTTAAAATAAAAGAGTAAACTAAAAATGAATAGTACTACCAGTATTTTTGCCTACTTGTGCAGGGCTGCCACTTTTAGAAGTTCATGGCCATTTTCTTCAAATAGCATCCCTCAAAAATATTGATGCATGGTTTATTTTTGTCAATAATACTTGAAAGCATTGGCACCTAGCCAACAGAGCTCAAAGGGCCTTGTAGGTATTAATTAATTTAATGTTCACAACAACCTTATAAGATACAGTATCATATTCACTATAAGTGAATAAATAAACACAGGAGCGGATAGTTATGGATGGGCCATTACTGATCTGAATTGAGTACTTGTTGACACTAGATTTACTCATCAGTGGGTATGTAACTAGGTTTATGAGAAGGCTGGTTGCTGAGTTAGTCTCCTGCTTTCCCAGCTTTTCTGTTTCCCAACTACTAGACAAGAGTAAAGGAGACAGTATGAAAAAGAAAGAAGATTGTGGTAACCTGATGGGCACTGACTGGACGATGGAACCAAATTAGGCATGTCTTAATTCAGACCTAAAGAGGTGCATGTATAATTGTGTTCATTTTAGTAGAGATTAACTCAGTTATCAAATTTTCAATTCAATAAATGTATAATTTAGTAAATGTAAATGGAGTTGACGGAAGAATGCCAAGTTGACTGAGGGTTCTTTGGAATCATTGATAAGCTTCCATTTCAGCCATAATCCTACAAAGCTTTGACAAGACATGTGGGTGCTTAGAGCATCTATTGTGCAGAAGAGCAAGGAAGAGGCAATGTGACATCAAAGGAGATTTTAGAGCATAGTGACAATGTAGACAACAAAGGGGGAAGTTAGGGATTATAAATCTGAAGGATTCTGATGTACATTGAATTGTAAAAAGACTTTAACAGTGAAACAATAAATGCCATTGTGTTTGTATGCGGATGTATGTGAGAGAGAGAAGAAAAAAGGGAGTGGAGAAAGAAAAGGTTAAATTGCAGGATTAAATTAGTTTTAACTTATAGACTATGTAGCAAAGAGCAACAATTGAATTCAAGAATTCCTCAATATTTGTGCATCTCATCTCATTATATTTTACAAAAGGGCATTTGGGGATGGTCAAGTTAATCTTAACATTTAAGTGGAAACTAATGAAAAGTACTAGAAAAATCCACTTTTAATGTTCTTTTGTTATGTTTTGTTTTTAGGCCACACTTGGAAGCACCCGGGGTTACCCCTGGCTCTGAGTTCAGAAATTACTCCTGGCAGGCTCAGGGGACCATATGGGATGCCAGGAATCAAACCTGGGTTGGCTGTGTGTAAGAGAAATACACTACCTGCTCTACTATCATTCCAGGCCCCAAATCCACATATTCTGTCAGTGTGTTCTAACACATTGTCTGGAAAATATTTTATACTTTAAAGTGAAATAAAATTTCTAAATATATTTATTTGGGAAACAGTAATTAAATCTTTATCTGAAGCTAAAATGATTCATCACTATTAATTAATTTGATCAGAAAAAATAAATATAATGAAAGCATTTGATATATAGGGAATGAATAACTAATCAGTAGATTAAAGGTTTTATTTCAGAGTTGCTTCTACTAGTATTATCTGCTGTTGCAGGTTTTAGAATGGAAAACAGATTTTCTATTTAAAATATGACATCAGGGGCCAGAGCAGTGGTGTGGAGTGGTAAGGTGTCTGCATTGTCGGCGCAAGCCTAGGACAGACCACAGTTTGATGCCCTGGCATTTCATATGGTCCCCCAAGCCAGGAGCAATATCTGAGCACATAGCCAGGAGTAACTCCTGAGCATCACTAGGTGTGACCCCCCCCAAAAAAAAAACCCAAAATGACATTCTAGTCATAATGTATTTTAAATTTGGTTTTGCATTTTTTTCTTTTCCTACACTAATTGCATAATATGTCTATAAGTCTTAGACAACTTTAGAAAAGGTGACTTTTAAAAAGTCAAAGCTTTTTTATTAAAAAAATAAATACATCTCCTAGTGGTCCAGAGGAGCATCTTTTGTTTGGTAAGGGTAGAGTTTTGGGCTACACTGGAAATAGTTAGGGACTATTTCAGGGCTCTGTACTCAAGGATCCACTCGTGGCAGTGCTTAGGAGATCGTAAGTGGTGCCAATGATTAAATCAGATTTGTCTGCTCGCAAGGAAAGTGTCTTAATCGCTGTGCTATCACACCAGCCTGAGAAGATATTCTTAACTCCACATCCATCTTATCTTACAGATGACATTTGACCCAGAAATCTTCTTCAATGTGTTACTACCACCAATTATATTTCATGCAGGATATAGCCTAAAAAAGGTAAGCTGCGGTGATTATTTTATTTTTTCCTCTTTACTTAGAAAAATTTTACCAGTATTGGTAAAAAAAACAAGCAGAAAAACAAACAAACAAAAAATAAACAGTTATTTTAAAGGAGCACATGCTTGATTAGAAAATTTTATTTTTGATACAGAAATACAGACTCAGATCTGACAGTCATAAAATTCATCTCAATATCAATGTCAGATACAATTAAAAGGACATGAACTACATACAATGGCAGTGCCCTTGAAATTAAGTTAGTCTGATTCAAGGTGTTCTTGGGTCTAAAATATGCACTGGGTTTTAAAGTTGTAGTATCTCAAAAAAGAATGAAACCTGTGTCAATCATTTTAAATGGATTTCCTGAAGAATTGCCATGTTTGAGTTGTATTTATTATCATAAAACATCAAAATTCATTTTAGTTGTTTTAATATGATAACTAGGCGACAGTTAAAAGACCATCCTTGCCTTGCTTCCTCACTCTATTGGACAGTGTCCCTGAGATGAAGGTGAGCAGTCATCGCTAGTTCACCATGGATACATCTGTGGGGCAGAAGCATTGTGCTGTGATATTCCCCATTGTCTGCCTATGCTCACAGGCAGAAGAACCAGCTTTGAAGCATCAGTGTGATTGCCTGACCTCCCTTTGAATCTTCTGGCATGACCACAATATTTTAGATGAGAGGTTTACTTCTCTCTTCATACTGGTAGACGATCTAGTCCATAAAGTTTTTTTTTGTTTTTTTTTTTTTTTTTGGTGGTGGTAGTGGGTTTGTTGTTGCTGGTGGTGGGTTTTGGATCACATCTTTCGACTTTAGGGGAAACACTGGTAATGAAACTGCACTCTCCTGGCCCGGAAGAGAGATTCCTAGACTGTTCTCCTGTGAATTCCTGCAACAGCTGCTCACAAGCTTGCTTAGAGCAGCCCTTGTATTCTGTGTGCACCAGGCTCCCTCTTGCTGTCGCTTCTGGCTCCTCAGCTCCCACTTAAAGACTGAACTGAAAAGGAATTTGAAGTCATTTGAAGTGATTCAGAAACCTGGGTCTCTCAGGTTGCCCCACACTCATCCTAATGCGAATACTAGTGAGGTTGCCCCTCACTCTAGTACAAGCATCACTAAACATAACTGATTGGAGGCATTTTATTTTCTCATAGCACATTCAGAGGAAATACAAGTCAGAGATTCAATAAAGGTTAGACAGTAACTGACATTTTTTGAATGGTATTTGAATGAGAGAGAAGCCCAATAATCAAGGAGCCCCAAAGCACCACTGAAAATACTTGGATAACTAGTTCCATATTGGGATAAAGGATGTGATGCTACTTCCAATCACCTGAGTCACTCAAAAGTGCTCAGGGAATCCCAGAGCTGCACCTGGCTACGTTGTGGGGGTTTGGACTTAGATCCCAGTGCCTGAATAGAATGCACCTCTGATGATGAGCTATCACCACAGTCACTTGAGTGATGATTTTTAAGTGCTGGCAAAACTTCAGGTGCCACTTGATTTAATAAACGTGTTTCTGTTTCATGATTTCCAAGTCCTGGTAGATGGTGTCTCTCACTTTGGGGGGTCACAGTCCTGGCAGACCTCACTGTTACCTAAGTCTGTTACTCCAAATGGACTGTTTCTAGTTCATTGAGGAACCTCTGTCTCTAGTTCCATAAATCAGTGAAATGCCCATTCATTCACTAAGACAGGAGCTTTCTACGCGCGCGCGCACACACACACACACACACACACACACGAACACACGCACACACACGAACACACACGCACGCACACACACACACCTCAAATTTACTTCAAAACTGAGGACAAGAAGAGGCTATAAAAAGGCATAAACTATTTTTCTTTAACTGTCTTTTTTTTTTCTCCTCAGAGACACTTTTTTCAGAACTTAGGATCCATTTTAACCTATGCCTTCTTAGGAACTGCCATCTCTTGTATCATCATTGGGTAAGTGAGGTGGGAAGGTTCAGCCACCAGATGGAGGCCTCACACCTGCCATTTGAGCTGTCTATACTGTTGTCAGTAAAACTTGTTGCTACACGTTTTTGTGATTCAACTGCATGGCTTATATGTCTTCTGACAAATGAAAGACTTCAAATCGAACTGAAATGAATTTGGGTAGGGGGTGTCTCTCTGTGAACTTTGGGTTTCTAAATTAGGGAATGTGGACTTTGGCTTAAGTTATGTGAATCACAATATATGTACTTGAATAATGCCAATAAGCATTATTCTTCATAAGCATTATGCTTCATTCTTATACCATCTTTGCATGGTTCTACCAGTGTTTAACAAAAGTACCATAATAACTGAATCTCAATAGCCTTTTTTAAATCAAAGTTTACCAGAGAGGTGTCTGATATAGAAGTGCTAAATATCATTTAATGCTAGGATGGATGGCTTTTTGGTTCATAAACTGTAGGATGCAGACTTGCTTTCTTTTTATTTGGTTTTATTGGTTTCGCTGCTAAGCCCCATGTCTAACTATATAAACTCTGACTTACAGAATTTCATCATAAAGTGAAGGTGTTACAAATAGTAAAGCCAATCTAGCTCATTTAAAATGTTAGCCAATGCAGTAAATTGCAGGAAAATATGCCAAAAGTGTCAAAACTATAATGGTGTGGGTATCACAGAGTGTCTGGGGGGGGCAGCCAAACAGCTTTCCCTGTGAGTTTTACTGTATCCAGATGTTGCAACCCACACAAAGTTTTTAGCATGTGCCACACTCAAGCTAAAAGATACAGTTCCTTGGGGCCCGGGAGATAGCATGGAGGTAAGGCGTTTGCCTTTCATGCAGAAGGTCATCGGTTCGAATCCCGGTGCCCCATATGGTCCCCGTGCCTGCCAGGAGCAATTTCTGAGCATGGAGCCAGGAGTAACTTACCCCTGAACACTGCCTGGGTAAAAAAAAAAAAAAAAAAGATACAGTTCCTTGGACCTAAAAACAGGGGAGTTTTATGTTGAATACTCTGTTACATTTGTATTGACAGTCTAAACTAACTCAGACTGTATTGAATGAAAATGCTCTGCCTGATTGCAGAACAGTATAGAAGCTGGGGATAGCATCTAAAAGTGGAAGGCCACAGTCATTTTGATTAAGAATCTTCAGGGATAGCTATCTACTAGTGCTTTCAACTACTTGATTCACAGAGACACAATGGATTTTATCCTTCTCAAACACCAGGAGTCCAAATTTGCTTGGTGACTATGCCATACCCAAATGCTCTCTAACTTTAAAGCTGGCTGACTCAGAGCCTGGGGGAATCTGATGCAAGTAAAGTAAACTCCCTCATTTTGAAGAGGAAGAAAGTGTCATCTTGAAAATGTAATTGATTGGCTCTTTCTCACATCTATGAGAGCCATTATGAGGTCAGAATTTAGGATGTCATTTCTTACATTAACAGGGCATGGATCAGCTCCTATCTCCTTAGCAATTTCCCTTGCTTTCCTGTTCATCCAGTATATTGTTCTGTTTTGAACTATGTGGATTTAAAAAAAATGTTCATCAGTGTTGTGTATGTAAACATTTCAATGGGATTATTATGTTACTGACCCTACCCTGGTCTGTGATTGTGCCCTACTCTAGGGTGTGACCTGGCATTCTGCTCCCACCTTAGGGTGGTACCTGATTCTGCCCCCCCCCCCATTGGATGGTACCTGATTCTGGGAGATAAAAGCAAGGGTCTGTGGAAGGTGGGGAGCTTTTTGGCTGGAACTGATGCTGAGGTTTTGGGCTTCAGTCTTGTCCACCAAATAAAGCTAATATTTTCACAAGCCTGACTGTCTGCTAGCTGTTTACCCGCCACATCACCTCAGAATCGCTGAACAGGGTGGCAGACGCATGCTCGGAGCTGGAGGGGAAAGACCTCATCCTCCATTCCTCTGTCAGTCAACCCCATCAAGGGCTGATTTGCAACACATCAGCTTATAGTAAAGATAGATTTTTAGCAGTTCTGTAATTCAAACTGTAATTTTTTAGCAGTCTATAATTCAAACTTGTGGAAAATGTCAAATAGTTTTCACTATTATTCAGTTTCCCTTATAGAATTTATTGAAACATACTGGGTATATATAGCATATTTTCACCTATATAGCTTCACTCTTTTCACTATATTCACTTTAATATTTTCACTAATATAAATCTGTAAATCTACTTTTAAAAATATAGTGCTATGTAATGCATATGTGTTGTATATAATTGACTTTTTTTATTTTATTTTTTTTTGGTTTTTGGGCCACACCCAGTGACGCTCAGGGGTTACTCCTGGCTATTCGCTCAGAAGTCGCTCCTGGCAGGCATGGGGGACCATATGGGGAACGGGGGATCGAACCGCGGTCCGTCCTAGGTTGGCGCAGGCACCTTATCTCCAGCACCACCACCCGGCCCCTATAATTGATTTATTTTAAAGAATTTTTAATTCAAGCAATTGTGATGCTCTTAGTAGAGTTGAAAACTTCTTCTAAATTGATTTTAATACTGCAATCAATAATTTATCATGACAAGTGCTTTGAATAAAAATGCAACACTGGTAAACTTTTAGAACCATTTTCTTGGCTAGAATTGAGTGTAATCTTAGCAACAAAAACTATAAAACCACATATTTTTATAATGTGGATTAGAAGTGAGAGTCTTTTAAAGATTCTAGGATCTTCTTTAACAAGGTAAGGAAAATAAGTCATTAAAGAGTTTGGAGTCTATCTAAGCTCTAAGAATGACAAAGTCATATTTATACTTTTCCATATCATTCTTGTGGCTAGTGGAAGAACGAAAAAAAATCAGGGACCAATCTAAAAAATTAATTCCACAGGCCAGTTGGGGAGTGAGGAGAACCTGACCTCAAAGAGCGATAGTCAAGGGTCCTCAAACTTTTTAAACAGGGGCCCAGTTCACTGTCCCTCAGACCATTGAAGGGCCAGACTATAGTAAAAACAAAAATTATGAACAAATTCCTATGCACACTGCATACTTCTTATTTTGATGTGAAGAAACAAAATGGGAACAAATACAATATGTGGCCAGTGGGCCGTAGTTTGAGGACCATTAGGTAGATTTACTCATATATTGAACTCCTAAGGGAAAAATGGATCATGAAGGACTCATGGGTGGAGTAAAGGGGAAGGGACCTGTATAAGTGCATGAGTTGAAGAAAGGAAGGTGGTACTCACAAATAACTAGCAGGTGTGTACCCAAGTAGCACGAAGAAAACCACAGATCATGTGTCTAGCTGGCTGGAGGGTAAAAGAGGATGGATTGGAAGATAGATGGAGTAGAATAGATAGGTTTAGATTAACAGCTAGATTTAACTGTTTGGAGGTTATAGTGGCTTCACTCCACAGGCAGAAATAAGGGAAAGTATAGGCAAGTCTCTGGTTTGGGTAACTTTTTTCCCAATGGAAAACAACACAATCCTTATTTTCTACAGAGGAATCTGTCAATATTTAAACTGCTGGATCCAGAACCATGCTGAAAGCAGCCACTGAAAGGGTAAAAAGCTGGTCTGAGTTGGTAGCAATCTCACAGTGCAGGGCATGCAGGCACTGTAGCTGAGTCTATGAGGAAGAGAGTCCTTGGTAGATAACCATTCGCTGTTCTTTTGAAGGGCTGGGTTCTTTTCTGAACTTCTGTTTCCCAGTTGAGGGAAACAATCAGCAACCATATCATAGAATATCCAATGCTTTTGCCAGCATAAATTATTCCAAATATTTCTAAAGCTCGATAATGTGTTTTCTTTAAGAGCAATCAAAATGATAGTCTTTGAATTACTCTATTAATGATGAATTACGGTAAACTTCACTGAAGAAAAGATCTAGATCTAAATGATAAGGGTGGGGTATATCATTAAGATGAGCTCACTTAAAATATCTTTCCAGGTGCAAACATTGAAATACAATTATTGCACTCATTTTAGGTTCACAGTGAGACACTGTTTTTATTTCATTTGGGTGCTCAGTGACTATTCCCAGCTCTGTGCACAGGAGTGATCCTTAGCAGTCCTTTGGAAACTTCTTTTTTGCTGGGGATTGAACTGGGATCAACCACACTCAAGTTAAGTTCCCTATTCCTTGTGCGATCTCATAGGTCTCTGACTAGAATTCTTACATTAGTGGAAGGGTGCTAAAGTTGAGAGTTTCCCAAGGTTAGCTAGTAACTAAATGGCAGAACCAATATTATTTAAGAGCACATAGTTTCAGACTTCCTTTGACTATCTCCTTCTCTAAAGATGATCATTCATATTTTCCATAGTATTTCATAGTTAAAAATTACATCTAGAAAATAAAACCAGATCCTCAAGAATTTATCATCATGGCTAGACATTATAAAAATACATATAATAATGAGTTGTTATTAGAATTACAAAAAAGAAGTTCAAACTGTCTTTTCTTATTGTAGGTAGTGGAAGATGATTCAATTTTATTTTGGTTAGAATGGGTCACTCTCACTTATCTTTGATATCGTAAATGTGAGTTTATGTATATAATCAAACATCTCTCAAGAGTATTTATAGTCTTGCAGGCTCCTAAATATTCACATCAAAGTGCCGGATATTCTGACTATCCCTTCAGGAACCCGAGGGGTAAAACGTCCTCAAGGAAGAATCACTTCCCCACCCCGTGTCAAATTCTCTTCTTACTTGTTGACCTTAGGCCCCAGAACACATGGTACTAGTTCTGGAATTTCTGTTGCTCTTAACTAAGGATGAGCTTCAACAACCTCAACAACATTCAACAACCTAGCTTGGAACAAAACCTAAAGATATTTAGTTCAATTATTTCTCCAACTGTACCCATCACTCTTTGTGCTGAGCTTCATATCATGGACTACACCACCAACTATCATAACAATGGGCGTGAGTGAGGGAAATAGAATGCCTGTCTTGAATACAGGCAGGGGATGGGGGGGAAGTAGATGGGGAGGCATTGGTGTTGGAAAGGTTGCACTGGTGAAGGGAGTATTCTTCTTTATGTCTGAAACCCAACTACAAACATATTTACAATCATAGTGTTTAAATGAAGATATTATTTTTAAAAAAAGATGTTTCGTTTATTGGTAGAGACTAAGTATTCTTTTTTGTTTGTTTGTTTGTTTGTTTTTGGACCACACCAATTTGACGCTCCTGGCTAAGCGCTCAGAAATCGCTCCTGGCTTGGGGGGACTATATGGGACACTGGGAGTGGGGGGGGGGGGAATTGAACCACGGTCTGTCCCACGCTAGCGCTTGCAAGGCAGACACCTTGCCTCTAGCGCCACCTTCCCAGCCCCGAGACTAAGTATTCTTGTACTTTGGTGCTATAAGCTAACATTATGGAGAGAAAGATAATGACCAAAAGCAGAGTTCCTAACCCAGGAAGCCAGACCCCAAGATGGTGTAGGCATAGCCTTCAGTTATGCAGAATTCCTTTAAATAATGATTTGTACATTATTCATGAGGGCGAATCTTCTTAGGTTTTGTGGTTTTATTTGACTTTTTAGAAAATTACAATCATAAACACAAAGACTCATTGTGTTTTTAAGAGCCAGATGAACAGAGAGATAGCACAGTGGCGTTTGCCTTGCAAACAGACAATCCAGGACCAAAGGTGGTTGGTTTGAATCCCGGTGCCCCATATGGTCCCCCGTGCCTGCCAGGAGCTATTTCTGAGCGGACAGCCAGGAGTAACTCCTGAGCACCGCCGGGTGTGGCCCAAAAACCAAAAAAAAAAAAAAAAAAGAGCCAGATGAAGGAAGAGTTGGGATAGAAATAATTTTATATGTGGCTATATCTTACAAGAGCTGAGGAGATCTTCATTCAAGTTGGCTATAAAGTTGGAAAATGAATTTTATTATTTTATCATGTACTTCACTGTAATATCAATAAGTCACTACTATGTACTTGTCTTTATTCTCATATTTGGTGGCCACCCCAAGAGGAAGTGCCATATATCCCTAAGAGAAATGCCAAATGGTAATAACTACAAATGGTATAATGCCAAGTTGTTCTATCCAATAGCTTTGCCTATCTTGTCTTAGTATTTTTAGAAACATGTGAGATATGTAATAAAATTATCCCATAGTCTTTATATTCATTTCCCTAATAGTTAATGATGTAGAGTTTATTGATTTTCATATAACAACATATTTTTGTCCATCTTTCTAGCAAGTTATTTTATTATCCTTTGATTAATTTGTCGGGATTTTTATGTTTCAGATGGTAATCATAGTCAGGTTTGAAGATTTCAAATGCATCCCTCTAGTTTATAGAATCTGTTTTTACTTTCTTCATGATTACATTTTATCTTTTTTTATAATGATCATTCTCTACATTTTACATTTTAAGTATTTATTTAAAAATGTATCACATTGCTGACATAGCTGATCATTATACATTTGTTTCAGGATTACAGAAAGCAAAGTTATTGAGAAATAGAGAGAATAAAGAATTTAAAAATGGAAAAAGAAGGGGAGAGAGTTCATGAGCAGTTATATTCGTGAAAATTATTGTATCACCTATAAAGTTACTAATGCAATAGCTGAAGGTTTAGTATGCTCCCATTTTTTTCTCTAGAGATGGGAAATACGCTAAAAAAGTGTGTGTGTGTGTGTGTGTGTGTGTGTGTGTATGTGTGGCAACTGTCATTTGTGTAGGCACAGCAAAATATGGAAGAAATTGAAAATAAACACGTTTGACCTAAATCTTACCCCCAAAATACTTTGGCATAAGACCAATTCAAGGCTCCAGGCATGCTTAACTCATGCCCCAACCACCTAGTCACTCAGTGGTCAGTTATTTAGTCTCACAGTTATTCCTGTCAGCGTTCTGTAGTTATAGATCCTGGTTTCTGTACAGGTCCTGTGTCAAAGACTAGGTGGCATAGTGTCTTCTGATTCTGTCTCTCCAACAGTTAACATAGCAGCTTTCTTTACATTTTATTAGCAAACTTCTTCTCAAAGTCAGAAAGACATTATATATTGTTTTAATTTTTGCAGAAAATTCATTTTCTAGAACTTATTTTATATGGTACAAAGCTGTCATTCAATTCATTTTTTTTTCTATAAAGTAGTTGTAGTAACACTGTTCAGGAGCTTGAAAACAAATTCATTTAATTAAAAAAAGTAAATATATCTATACACCCTATCCATTATTGAGAAACCAATGAAATAAATGTGTCTACAAAAACTGTAGCTGAATCTTAGAAAAACGATGTAATATCAATAAATACAAGACAAAAATACCATGCCATAATTTTCTATAAAGTTCACAAGATCAATATTTGACATTTTGTTTATGCATAAGTGCATGTAGATGAGAAAGCATATATACATTTGTGTAGTAAGGAAGAGAATTGAATGCACATAATTTAGCTAAATAGTATTTTTCTGGGGAAGAGGAGAAAGAATGGGATAGAAAAAAGTACCTGAAATTAGTTTTCAGTGTAGTCTTCCTGTAGGTTTGAGCAGA
>PVKC010031758.1:0-14356 GCA_004027635.1 Crocidura indochinensis | reverse complement strand
AAAACCAGACAGAGATGCTGCCAAAATAGAAAATTACTAACCAATATCCCTGATGAATGCTGATGCAAAGATCTTCAACAAAATCTTGGCAAATAGGATCCAATACATCATCAAGAGATCATACAGTATGACCAAGTAGGTTTCATCCCAGGAATGCAAGGATGGTTTAACATCCATAAATCTATCAACATAAAGCAAAACATCAACAACAAGAAAAATCACATGATCATATCAATAGATTCAGAGAAAGTATTTGATAAAGTCCAACACACATTCTTGCTCAAAACTCTCAGCAAGATGGGAATGAAAGGAACCTTTCTCAATCTAATTGAAGCTATCTACCACAAGTCAATAGCAGATATTTTTCTCAATGGAAAAAAAAAAAAAACTAAAAGCCTTTCCTCTAATTTCTAGTACAAGACAAGGCTGTCCGCTCTCACCATTCCTCTTCAACATAGTACTGGAAGTACTGATTGCTATAGTGATCAGGCAAGAAAAAGATATCAAGGGCATCTAGATAGGAAAAGAAGAAGTCAAACTCTCACTGTTTGCAGAGGACATGATACTCTACTTAGAAAACCCTAAAGACTCTACCAAACAGATTCTATAAGCAATAGATTCATATAGCAAGGTGGCAGGCTACAAAATTACCACCAGAGATCAATGGCCTTTTTATAAACCTATAATGTTAGGGAGGAGATGGACATTAAGAAGGCAATACCATTCACATTAGTGCCACACAAACTCAAATATCTTGGGTCAACTTGACCAAAGAAGTGAAGGACATCTACAAAGAAAACTATAAAGCCCTGCTCCAAGAAATAAGAGAGGACACATGGAAATAGCAACACATACCCCGCTCATGGATTGGCAGGATTAACATCATTAAAATGACAATACTCCCCAAAGCATTATACAGATTTAATGCAATCCCTCTAAAGACACCCATGACATTCTTCTAAGAAGTGGATCAAACACTTATGAAGTTCATCTGGAACAATAAACACCCTTGAATAACTGAAGCACTCCTAGGGAAAATGAGTATGGGAGGCATTACTTTCCCCAACTTTAAACTGTACTACAAAGCAATAGTTATCAAAACAACATCGTATTGGAATAAAGACACCCTCAGATCAGTGGAATAGGCTTGAGTTCTCAGGCATTGTCCCCCAGACATACAATTACCTAATTTTTGACAAAAATGCAAGAAATCCTAAGTGGAGCTGGGAACAACTCTTCAACAGGTGGTGTTGGCAGAACTGGTTAGCCATTTGCAAAAAAGCAAACATAGACCACCCCCAGTTAGCATCATGTAAGAAGATAAATTCCAAATGGATTAAAGACCTTGATATCACACCTGATACAATAAGGTATATAGGACAACACGTCGGTAAAACACTCCATGACATTGAGACTAAAGGCATCTTCAAGGAGGAAACTGCTCTTTCCAAACAAGTGGAAGCAGAGATAAACAGATGGGAATACATTAAGCTGAGAAGCTTCTGCACCTCAATGGAAATAGTTGCCAGGATACAAGAGCCACCCACTGAGTGGGAGAAACTACTTACCCAATACCTATAGATAAGGGGCTAATCTCCAAAATATACAGGGAACTGGCATAACTTTACAAGAAAAATAACATCTAATCCCATTAAAAAATGGGGAGAAGAAATGAACAGACACTTTGATAAAGAAGAAATACAAATGGCCATAAGGCACATGAAAAAATGCTCCACATCACTAATCATCAGGGAGATACAAATCAAAACAACAATGAGATAACATCTTACACCACAAAGAATGGCACACATCACAAAGAATGAGAACAATCAGTGCTGACGGGGATGTGGAGAGAAAGGAATTCTTATCCACTTTTGGTGGGAATGCTGTCTAGTACAACCTCTATGGAAAGCGATATGGAGATTCCTCCAAATACTGGATATTGAGCTCCCATTCAACCCAGCTATTCCACTCCTAGGGATATACCCTAGGAACACAAGAATACAATACAAAAATTCCTTCTTTACACCTATATTTATTGCAGCACTATTCATAATAGCCAGGCTCTGAAAACAATCAAGATGCCCTTCAACAGACGAATGGCTAAAGAAACTGTGGTACATATACACAATGGAATATTGTGCAGCATCAGGAGAGATGAAGTCATGAAATTTTCCTATACATGGATGTACATGGAATCTATCATGCTGAGTGAAATATGTCAGAGGGAGAGAGAAATGCAGAATAGTCTCACTCATCTATGGGTTTTAAGAAAAATAAAAGTCATTTTTGCAACAATCATGAGGCAATGAGAGGAGGTCTGGAACTTCAAGCTCACTCCATGAAGCTCACTACAAAGAGTGGTGAGTGCAGTCATAGATATAACTACACTGAGAACTACCAGAGCCAATGTGAACGAATGAGGGATCTGGAAAGTCTTTCTAGAGTACAGGTGGGTGTGGGGTGGGATGGAGGGAGATTTGGGACATTGGTGGTGGGAACATTGTGAATGTTGCACTGGTGAAGGGGTGTGTTCTTTACATGACTGAAACCTAATCACAATCATATGTGTAATCAAGATGTTTAATAAAGATATTATACAAAATAAATTGAATATACTTAAAAATGATTAAACTACATAAACTAAACATTTTATTTTTAAGAAAAGTAGTAGCCATATTATTAAGTTTATTCATTCAATTATTACAGCAGATGACTAAAGTGTTAAATAGGCCATGATTTTAAAAATATTTTTTAACATTTTATTTATTATTTATTTAAATTGGGGCCACCCTCAGCAGCGCACAATCATTGCTTTTGGCTCTGCACTCAGAAACTGCTCTTGGCAGGCTTTGGGGATCATGTGGGATGCTGTGGAATCGAACTTCAGTTCATCCCTGGTCAGCCATGTGCAAGGCAAACACCATACCGGCTGTGCTGTTGCTCCAACTCCATTGGTCGTGCTTTTTAAGTAAACTTTGGAGATAAAAAAAAAAGACTAATTGTTTTCAAATTAAACAATATAAATTACTACACAAATTAAACTTTCTTCTTTCCTTTCTTCCTTCCTTCCTTTCGTTCTTTCTCTTCTTCCTTTCACTCCTTTCTTTCTTTCTTTCTCTTTCTTTCTTCCTTTCCTTCCTTCTTTCTTTCTTTCTTTCTTCCTTTCCTTCCTTCTTTCTTTCTTTCTTTCTTTCTTTCTTTCTTTCTTTCTTTCTTTCTTTCTTTCTTTATCTTTCTTTCTTTCTTTTTTCTTTCTTTTGTTCCTTCTTTCTCTTTTCTTTCTCTTTCTTTTTTCTTCTTTCTTTCTTACTTTCTTCTTTCCTCTTTCATCCTCTTTCAATATCTATATATGATTCTTTTCACTGATAAAAAGTTTATTGTCATTTTACAAAGTCTTTTTAAACTAGCATGTTCTTCTGGTTCAATATATATCTAGTATGGATTACTTGATCACAGAATGATTGTGATTTGCCAAGCAAGTGCAAACTCATGAAACACTTGCCTCTAACCACCTGTAATCTAAGCTTTTATTATTTTAGTCACCAATATTTTATATTCCATCTTTTATAGTCAATCAAATTTAAACTAAACTATTTTAATAGGATACTTGTATAAGATTTCTTTGCCATCTGACCTGTAGGGTTTTTGACTATTCATTTCGGATGAATACATCATTAGTTACCAACTTTCAGTTGAGGTGGCACCAAAAGTAAACATATATTGTGCAGATAGAAAATTCATTTCACTGTCTCTCTGAAAGCAGCATTAGAAAAGAAGGCTTGCCAAGGAATTTCATAGTTTATCTCAATATGCCCAATTCTTATATTAGTTATATTGATGCTACCAACATGGTGGGCATTAAAAATTTAATTTATATAAAAAAATAAAATTATACTTATATTGACTTTTCAAGAAAAAATAGTCTTGATTCACAGTGTTTGCTTAACTTGGTGATCAAATTTCTATTTACATGACCAATTTCAGGTTATTAAGTGATATCAATGAATAGATTTTGGCAACTAACATTATGCACAATTTCTAGTGTAGAGAGATCAAATATAAAGTACATCCAAAGTTATATATTATACATATTGAAAAATAAACACTATACTCTGACTTTTTAATATTAGCTATTTTAGAATTTAATATATATAATTTTTATATCATTTAATTTGCAATATTTAACAGGAAACTTAAATTTATTAAAATATTAACTTTATATTCATATGCATTCACTTTTATGTCTGCATACTATACTAATACCTTCATATATATAATATGATTAGAAGTTTCTTTTACAAATCCTGTACAAAAATAGAATAGTACATTTAAATTACATATTCATAAAAATATTATACTACTAACTTAAAATGCCAATGTATGATTTTTTTTTTCTTTTTTGGAAAACACCCGGTGATGCTCTTGGGTTACTCCTGGCTATGCGCTCAGAAATCACTCCTGGGTAGGGGTCCAAAAGGGGTCAAAAGTTGAGACCTTTTGGGGACCAAAAGATGATCAAACCATGGTTCATTCTAGGGTTGCACCTGCAAGGCAAATGCCCTACCACTTGTGCCACAGCTCTGATTCTCAATGTATGATATTTTTATTTAATCCTACTTAAAGGTTACATCATGCTAATTTAAATTGATGCATGGTATCACATAAATTTTATAATTAGACGATATTTTGAAAGCATTGGTTTGTTGCCATTAAGAATTCTACTTTGGGGCCCGGGAGATAGCATGGAGGTAAGGCGTTTGCCTTTCATGCAAAAGGTCATCTGTTCGAATCCCGGTGCCCCATATGGTCCCCCGTGCCTGCCAGGAGCAATTTCTGAGCATGGAGCCAGGAGTAACCCCTGAGCACTGCCGGGTGTGACCCAAAAACCACACACACACAAAAAAAGAATTCTACTTTCTTGGAATGGAGAGATAGCACAGTGGTAAGGCATTTATTTGCCTTGCATGTGACCTATCTGGGATAGATATCCCATATGATCCCATATGATCCCTGAGCTTGCCAGGAGCAAATTTTGAGCACAGAGCCAGGAGTAACTTCAGAGCATAGCTGGGTGTGACCCCAAAACTAATCAATTAATAAATAAACGCCTTAAAAATCTGCTTTCTTCAATTACATTGGTTTACATTCCAAAAATTTCTTTAACAAGCCATATTGTTTACATTCATTATATGTAATATATGTAATATAATATATTATATATATTATATATAAAACTTTGTTCAAATTTGGAGAAATTTATCGCTATAAAGAGAAAATTTTACATTTTTTTTGAAAAAAAATGTGCTTCTATGCTCAATCAGAATAACAACTCTGCCTTTTTTTGATGAGGTAGAGCATTAGTATAGACAACATGGCTTTCTGTATTAATGAAGACAATTGTATCAGGCTGAAGCAATAGATCAGAGCTCAATCTTTAGCATCACACATACACCCCTCATATCATTCTAGGAGTGATCTCTGAGACACTGGAGTAAACATTGTGGTACAAAATATAAACAAAAGATTAAAAATATGTAATCAATATGACACTTATTATAGATGAATAAGAGAATATTATAGGTAATTCACACAGAAATAAATAGGAAGCATAAAAACTATTAAGACTGAAGATATAGGAGAGCAGTTGTCATCAAAATCTGGAGCTTATTTTTCAAACACAGCAGTTGATTCTGTGAATTTCAGCTAGTATTTAGGGATTTCTGATAATAGATGCACGAATTCATTTGTTATGTATTTCATTCAAGATCACAGATCAAAGCATGTGCATAACATAAAAAAAAACCTTGAGTTTTTTCTGGTGTATGCTTCATAAAATCCTATTATGTTTCTGGAGTGAACAGGCTTAGTATCACAAGGAAAATACATTTCCTATTTTTTCATTTCACTTTAGATGAACTATTTCTCCATAAATAATTGATTTTGCAAAATAGAAAATCATTATCAAAGGATTCAGTAGATGCTCAGAGTTTGTACTTATTCTCCTGGCAGTCAGCCACCATTGCCTGCATGTCAGTCCTAGCTGCCAGCCTGTCTCTCAGTGCTAATAGTTGTTAAATTGCTAGAGGCCCAATTTTCACTTATTTAACTACAGTCTTGTCTAAACCTGTGAGGCTAAAAATGGTTGATATTTATATTGGGAAGAATAGAAGTGAATCTTTACTCATTTGAGTCTTAACTCATCTATTTGTATGTAGGATAAAAAGTGTGACTGCCTTGAAGAAGAAACAAAACATCAAAATTATCACACAGTAAAAAGAAAAACTTTACTATTCAGTGAATATCACTCTGGCTACCTTTGTTAAATTAGAAATTAATTGCCCTCCATAGTATTGCTAGTCTTCATCTTCCAACACATTACTGAATTGCATAAGTGGTATAGAAATATATATTTAGTGTAAATAATAAATGTAGATGTCAGGTGACATTTCCTTTTGGGTAATTCAATGATTTCATATGACTTCTTTTAAAAAAGATAACATATATAAATGTATATGAAAACAATAGTAATAAGGTAATTAGATTTACATAAAAACACAGATATTTGTATTGGTTACATGAGAAGTTAGGTGGGGCAATTTCTGACTTTATACTTAATAAGTCATTCCTTGAGATTCTTGGGGTAATGTATTATTCTGCTTACCTGGCAAGCACGTTAAGCCCAGTACAATTTCTGTAGTACTGAAAGGGTAATATTATTATAATGGAAAATGATATTGTTGATTACCTTAGCATATACTAAGAAAATTAATAATATAAATAAATAATAATTATTTAAAATAAATTGTAATTTTAAATTGATCTTTATTTTATAAAGATATATTATTATCGACCAAATTAATATTTTGATTCACAAACTTATTTTTATATTCTATCTGGTTCTTTATCCAGAAAGATTTTGACAGTGTATCTTCCCTAGCACAAAGACCTGAGAACCTATTAAGTAGGTCAGCACCTCAAGAAAGATACTAGACTCTTGTGCTTAATTCCTAGAATCTTACTGGGTTTTACTCTAAAGGATCTGATACATTAAATAATGCCAGAACATCAAAAAATATGTAGCCTGTAGTCAGATAATAGCTTATATTTTTACAATATTCTATTTAAGTCAGAAACTTGGAGCTTGGGCTGGAGCAATATTAGAGTGGGTTGGGAGCTTGCTTTGCATGTGGTAGACCCAGGTTTAATCCCAAGGACCCCATATGGTTCCTTGAGCCACTAGGAGTGATCCCTGAGTATACAGTTAAGTGTAAGTCCTGAACAGTGCCAGGTGTGCTCCAGAAAAGAATGATCTTTTAATCTTCCACATCTAGATCCATTTTTTTTTATTTTACACAATTTTGATGAAATCACCAAATATGATTCAGTTAGCAAATATGTCTAGGGCAAGGTGTCTTAAACTTTTTCATTTTTGACTTATTGTTTGTCCTACAAATTTTAAATAAACTATGTATATAATTTAACCAAACACATCAAACAATTACAGAAATAATTTTAAAATTTACTTCAAAATTTTTCCATGACTGCCATGTTCAATTGTGACTCCATAGGCGGTCATAAACTAACATTCAAGGCATTGGTTAGGGCCTTGGATTTATAAAATGCTTTTTTTTATCTATGTAGCTTATTGGCTGAATTTCGAGTAAGTCAAATTGTTTTCCATAATACTTGCTTATCATAGCTTTTTGAGCAGACCTATTTTCTCATTGCTGGAACACATTTAGACACCAGGATTTCCAAAGGAATTCCTTTATGAGGCAAGAAGTAGAATTGTTTCTGTAGTTCAGGACTTTCATCCCATCTGGCATTTGTTTTAAATACTTAGGCAATCCATGTTTACAGTTTCAATTTGAAATATATATATATAATATATATTATATATATAATATTTATATATAATATATATTATATTATATATAATATATTATATTATATATATTAATATATATATATATAATATATATAATATATATATATTGGTGTTTTTTTGGGTCACGTCCGGCAGTGCTCAGGGGTTACTCCTGGCTCCATGCTCAGAAATTGCTCCCGGCAGGCACGGGGGACCATATGGGGCACCGGAATTCGAACGGATGACCTTTTGCATGAAAGGCAAACGCCTTACCTCCATGCTATCTCTTGGGCCCTGAAATATATTTTATATCTCAATTCTGTAAAAGACAAATGTTATGCGGCTATTATACCTATTAAATTTGTTCCAGATAATTTTGTGTAATTATCAATGATGCCATGCCTTAAAATGATCATGCTCATTGGAAAACTCTAGCAAAGGACTCTATTCTTGAAAGGACAGTTTTTTTCAACAAAATACTAGTGACGTGTATTGGTATTCACATTGTAAATATAATTCTGGAATTGATTTTTACATAGAACTATCCTAATGTTCAAATTATATCCATTTATACATTTTATTTAGGTATCTTTTAACCTGATATTGATTTTGCTTTAAAATATATACATATGTGTATATAAGTATGACTAGTCTATTTGATTACACTTATCTAAGATTTTTTGAAATGATTCATGCCATACTGTTAATGATTAATATTTAGCATTAAATTATTGCATGATATCTTATAAAATTGGGTTCACACTTTTCCTAAATCAATGACTTTCATTTATTATATGCATCAAAATCACCTGAAGTTAGATTGTTATATATAAAAGGCTTTTTTGGTTTGGGGTTTGTTCCAAAAATAAACTATTTTAGAACTTCCTAGGTGGTATTTATTGAGTGTGAGCATTGTAACCTAGATGAAGTTATTATTTGATCTCTGATCTTGTTTTTTCTTTTTTTGTACCTAGTGATGATTTCTATCCCTTTATAAAAATCTTATTTTGACCTCCAGGTATAGTTAAATCAGAAATATTACAATTTAAACTCAACAGAAGTTTAGAAAGTTTATCCTAAGGTATTAATAGACTTGATTTATCAATACTTTAGTGAAATGTGTTCTGTGCCATATTTTTATATGTTTTGAAAATTATCAGAATTAAATTATAGTGGTCAAAGGTGTATTTCCTAGAGTTATGCCATGTATTTTTGAGGATTTTTATCAGTTTAAGTAGAGTATAATTTTTACTTGAACACATTCTTTATTTATCATTTTTATCCTTTGTCTAAATAGCCAATATATATGATACTTATTAACAATTTTTTTTTCACTGTGTGACCCGCTTCAGTGCACAAAGCCCACTGGTAGAGCCAGGCAATGGTTCGGGGCCACAGCTTGCTATGGCATGGAACACTATGAGAGGCCCAGGGGGACGGACCTGCCATAAATCCAAACCCATGAAACTTATTAAAAATTTTGATATTTTAATCAGATTTTGTAGTTGAGATTGATGTTAGAGAGATAGTACAGTGGGTTAGGCTTTTGCCTTGCACATGACTGACACAAGTTCAATTGCAAACACTTCATTTGGTCTTCAGAGTCCTGTCAGAAATGATCCAGAGCTTGGAGTAATTCCTGAGCACAGCTATGTATAGACTAATCTTTGACATATCTACAAAAAATAATGTTTAGATAAATATATAGTACTTCTACTACTACAAATATGATTCCTGTATCTTTAAATTAATATTTGAAACTGTTCATTAAGAACCTTTAAATCATTTGTTGTTGTTGTCTTGGGGCCACATCCATAAGTGTCTATGAAATATTCCTGGCTCTATGATCAGGAATTATTCCTAGTGGGTTCAGGGAACAATATATCATGCTGGGGATCAAACCTGTTTCTGATAATGCAAGGCAAGTATCCCACTGTAGTATCACTCTATCTTGATTAAAGTTTTTTAATCTTTAGTAGTGTTTTCTACTCAAATACCATTTATTTGTTTAATTTAAAACTGCTTAAAAACATGCATGAATTTACTAATAATTATGATGAATTCATAAATCATTTTGAAGAATAACACCTTATTAATTATATTGTCTTCCAAACTAATGAGTATAGTATTATTTTTGTTTACTAGGGTGCTTGATTTTTTAGCAAAATCTTGCAGTTTTCAAGCTAAAAATTTTACATTTTCTCTGTAACTCTTTTTGATGCATTGTAACAAAACTTTAAAAACGATTTTAAATTGACAAACTTTATAACTTCATAAATGTGTTAAGTATACACTGTTATAATTCAGCATTTATGCACATATCATCATGTTAACCATCAAAACTTTTGTTTATATACACCACTATAAAATTTATTTTCTTCTCCTATTTTTATTTACTTATATCCCAAAACGAACTCCTCTTCTCTAGAAATAACCTGAAGTAGAAACTCTCTGCAAGTGAGGTCAATTAAAAAAACTTTAAAAGGAACTAAAAGATTATCAGTTATAATAATTAGGGGTAATACTTGAAGATATGAGATAATGAACTCAGAATAATTTGTCATGAAATGTTAGTTTCTATTTCCTTAAATAGTTTTACTATTGCAT
Organism: Crocidura indochinensis; assembly: GCA_004027635.1. Lineage (NCBI taxonomy): Eukaryota > Metazoa > Chordata > Mammalia > Eulipotyphla > Soricidae > Crocidura > Crocidura indochinensis. The sequence goes on along the minus strand of PVKC010031758.1, from coordinate 3,879 downwards.
TTTCACTTAATAGAAATGGATTGGTAGATACGCAGTGCTTATACTCAGTACTTCACAATTTATATACTTAAATACCAATTTGCTGTAGAAATGAGAAATTTTCCTTTTGAAATGTAAGTTAATGCAGGTGATGTTATAGAATAGAGAATATACATTGGAAGACTTGATAAAACTTTATCTCAAAAATGTGGGAAAATACAGGAAAGAACTGTCAGAAAATAATAGAGAAATTTTATCTGGGCTTAAATAGGTTGCATTTTAATCTTAGACTTAATATGAAAGACCCTGATTTGGTTGCCCTGGGTTCTAAATCAAAGAAAGGCCATTTATGCGTATTCTGCTTTATGTGTGTTGTTTCCTGTTTCTTGAGAGTAAATTCTGCTTTTCTGGGGGCATAATGCAAGATCCAGTTATAAACTGCAAGGAGCACATTTGGTTTTGTATTTTTGTTTGTTTGTTTGTCTTGCATGTAGCTGGACAGTTTTTCCAAAACAATTGTCTAAGAGCCTTTTCTTGTTCCATTTTGTAAATATTTTTGCCCCTTTATTAAATATTAATTGATCAAATATTTGCAAGCGGGTTGGAACGGTAGAGCAAGCAGTAGGGCATTTGCCTTGCATGTGGCTAACCTAGGATGGTCTATGGTTCGATTCCCTGGCGTCCCAATGGTCTCCTATTCAAGAAGCGATTTCTGAGTGCATAGTCAGGAATATCCCCTGAATGTCACTGGGTGTGGCTGAAAAGAGCAAAAAAAAAAAAATGCATGGTGGTAGGGCGTTTACCTTACATGATGAAGGATGGTGGTTCGAATGCAAGCATCCCGTATGGTCCCCCGTGACTGCTAGGAGCAATTTCTGAGTTTAGAGCCAGGAGTAACTCCTGAGTGCTGCCGGGTGTAGCCCCAAAAAACATATATATATATATATATATATATGTATAATATATGTATGTATGTATATATATGTTTCACAAAATAGAGAATTACAGGCCAATGTTCTTGATGAACATATACTCAACAAAATTCTAGAAAATAAAATCCTCAATAAAATATTAGCAAATAAAGGGGCCCGGGAGATAGCATGGAGGTAAGGCGTTTGCCTTTCATGCAAAAGGTCATCGGTTCGAATCCTGGTGCCCCAGATGGTCCCCCGTGCCTGCCAGGAGCAATTTCTGAGCATGGAGCCAGGAGTAACCCCTGAGCACTGCCGGGTGTGACCCAAAAACCAAAAAAAAAAAAAATTAGCAAATAAAATCCAACACTCCATCAAGAAGATTATATATTATGACCAAGTAGGAATCACCTCAGGGTTGCAGTCATGGTTTAACATACACATATCAGTCATTCATTATGTTGTCTCTTATTTTGTAAATCCTCAACACTAGTATATCTCCTTACTCCAGTAATGATCCATTGTTCAAAACTTATTTTTACTTGTCAAGTCAGGATGCTGAAAATTTCCACACGTTTATAAAAACAAGCACAAATGTTTGGCTTCTTATGATAGTTTAAATATAACATTTTCCTCGACTGAGAATGATAAACCAGTACAAATGATATATCAATCAGAACTTGAATGGGGGTTAGTTCAGTGAAGGGAAATAGCTAAATAGTACTCTGTTGAATTCTTCCTATGAAAAGTAGTAAATATTATTTGGATCTTGAGGGGAAAGCATACAGTCTTATTTCTTCTATGTGGATATTATATAGGTATATATTATAGTCAGCATTATCCTACACAAATGAGAAAAAAAAATAAATGTCTTTTAATCAGCCCTCCAGTGTATTGTATTTTGTCTTACTAGCCTCTGCTGAGACAAGAATACTAAATACAAATTTAGTGATTTGCCATAATAGTGCAACAAGTGGGTAAGGGAAAGTTGCCTTCTTTTTCTTAAACCTTTGGTCAACATTGCCTGTTTAAACAAACTTGAAATTTTATAAACACTTTGCTCAATCTTAAATCTTCAGACTAAAACAAGAGGCAACACAATGATTCTTTCAGCATCAATTCATTTTTAGCAACAATTTTTTCTGTTTTATATGTATTTAGGATTAATCTTATGTGAGAATATTTCATCATGGATGCAGATTAAGAGAAATATTTATTTTGTTTTTTGTGCTGAAAATTTTAATCCATAAAACATCATTAATTATTTGTTATCATTAGTTCAGTAATGTTTCATATGAATCAAGTTGCAATGAATTAAGCATACATGTATAAGTACGATCTATTAGCATTAGTAAAACAAATATGATGAATATTTTTTACTAAAAGAACAGGCAAATCTTTCTTGAATTTTCCACAAACATGATATAATTGGAAGGGATAAGAATCATATATAAGTATATGGTATAAAATATATTATGAAAGAAGTGCTACAAAACTTTAAGTGGTGAACACAAAAACATCTGGAATTTTAAACAAAATCTTACAAATGAGTTGAGGTTTGAACTATCTCTTGAAAATCAGATGGTCATAGAAGAAAGAAAGATTTGTGAGGACCTAGTTCTATGAAAGATGATTAATTTAGAATTGCCCAAAGTAAATTTGTAAACAAGATGACTTGAATCTATTGTCTCTCAAGGAGATCAATCTAGAAACAATAAAACAGGTTAGAGAATGAACTTTGTTAACAACAAACTGACAGGTTGGAAAATGGAAGACTTATGTCTTACATAATAATTTTGTCTGCACAGTCATAATATGCAGGTTATATTAGAAAATTACCAAAAAAGTATATTTTTAGAAAGGACAAATTATAGAAAGTAGGTTCTAATCTAGTAAATAAGTGCCCTTTTCATCTTGTCTTCTGTCAAGTTCTCAAGGCCTGTATGTTTTCTCTTTGCCAGAGACTTGTAAGGGAAGGTAAACATTTCAACATAAAAACTATGTTTTTAATATTGTAAAATATTTTCCCTGTATTTGTTGGTATTTAAGTTTTTTAATCATTTTTATTGTGATCAACGTGAATTACAAGTCTTTCGCAGTAAGTGACATTGAATCAGGGGTATTCCCACCACCATTGTTTCCTCCCTCCAGCCCTGTTCCCAGCATCCCCTCCTTTTAATAGCCTTTTGACTAGTTTCAAGTTTAGGAATATAAACAGTAAGTTTAAAGATATATGTTTTACTCATATATACACGTAAATAGAAATAGAAATTATAGATATAATAGACAACCTATTTTGACTGAGGTTTCTGTTATGCTCAAGAGTGTTACAGAGAAATGCAGGGCTCTCAAAACATGTATAAGGAGAAGCTGATTTTTTTATTTCAAACAATTATAAAGATACATTTGAGGGGTCCAGAGCAATAGCATGATGGGTAGGGTTTTTGCCTGTATACAGCTGATCCTGGTTCCATCCTGGCATCCTGTATGGTTTTCAAGTCTGCTAGAAGAGATTTCTGAGCTTAGAGCTAGGAGTAATCCTGAGCACTGATGAGTGTAGCCCTTAAGAAAAAAATAAAAAGGAAAAAAAAAAGAAAAAAAGACAAAAGCTATATTTGAGATTATTTCTTATAAATTATTGACCTACACAATTTTGAAAATAACTTCAAAATTTTTAAATTAATCTGCTGATCTATTATAAGATAATTATTTTAAGTCTTTAGTATATGATACACAAGAAAAAAATGTGTTATGGGATTCTATGCACATTAACTAAAGGAACAAATAATTTCCCTAAAAAGGCAACAATTACATGGTGATCTTTATTAATTTGAGTTAGCCTTTACTGTATATATTGTTACAAATAGGCTTCATGGGATATTTCATAATATATTGTAAAAATCTTGGGAAAAGTCCAGATAATGATGCAATTACTGTGTGTCAACTGTTTGGTTATTATATGTCAGTTACAACACTTTTTAATTAAATT
>PVKC010031757.1:0-14347 GCA_004027635.1 Crocidura indochinensis | reverse complement strand
AAAAAAAATGAAAAGAAGCAAAAGGTCATTCTTAGGACTGTTTTCAGAATGCCAGAACTAAAAAGATGGTTGCCTGTCAACCTTAACTAATACAAATGCAAAACAAGGACATCTCCAATTTGTTCAAAACTCGGAAGAAGTCTATCCCAGGCCCTTTCTAAGTGCAGGAGTATGAACACTTCTCAGGAGGAAAAGGCACTTTTCTTCCCTTCCTTCTTATTTCCCTGTCAATCTAAATCTAGATACAAAGAAACCTAAATCACTGTGACTGGTAAGCTGGTAAGGGTTGGATTTAGTTATTATTAATGGGAGGCAATAAGATAATTGGTATATCTAGTATTTCCCACACTTTTTCATGTGTTTTGGCAAATGTACTTACACTAAGGGTAAGATGGTCAAACAAATTTAGAATAGGCAAGTCTAAATTGGAATGCTCTATGTAATAAGTTCGATTTTAAATTTGCTATCTTATGAATTTCCCCTCCCTCCCCCAGAGGAAATGTGGCATGTAGCATTTTCTCCAGTCTTAATTGATCTGAGATTACCTATGGGACCAGAGATTTGTGAAACATATTTTAGAAAACTCTAAACTACATTTATTGAATATAAATTGTGTTAACCGCTATTGAGTAGAAAATGATCTATAGTCCTTCTAGCTTATGAACTAATTTAAAAAAAAGGACAACTAAAAATTCATTAATCAATAGTTTTAGATGTTCTGGATGTCAACAATCAGTTAATTGATGTTTATTTAACACATAGGTGACCATTACGTTTGATTAACTTCCTCCATTTTGTTTGATGTATGAATAAAGGTCTTCAATTCAAATATTAGCCACTTATGTTTAGAGTTGGTCAGGGAGCTTTACAGTTAGAGTACAGCTTAACGAATTAAAAAATTTTAAACTTTGGTTCGAATCCCGGTGTCCCACATGGTCCCCCGTGCCTGCCAGGAGCTAATACTGAGCAGATAGCCAGGAGTAACCCTTGAGCACCGCCGGGTGTGGCCCAAAAACAAAAAACAACAACAAAAAAATTTTTTAAATATGTATTTAATTTGAAGATCGCAGGTTTTTTTTTTCTTTTGGTTTTTGGGCCACACCCGGTGACGCTCAGGGGTTACTCCTGGCTATTCACTCAGAAGTCACTCCTGGCAGGCACGGGGGGACCATATGGGGAACCGGGGGATCGAACCGTGGTCCATCCTAGGTTAGTGTAGGCACCTTATCTCCAGCGCCACCGCCCAGCCCCAAAGATCGCAGGTTTTTGTTTGCTTGTTTTAAACTTTAACTTCTTCTTCCTTTTTTAGAACCTCATAGGCGATTAGAAATGCATGCTTCAATGTGAAATTAGGTAAAATTGAAGGATTCGAATTATGTACACACAGGACATCAAAATTAATGTAGTATTCTTTTTTATATAAACAGCTGATTATTTTTATAATGAATTACATAATGGGGAGCTTAAATTGTTAAGGAATTATTACTGCTGGTATAGGCGTTTTATAAATATATAGCATAAATATGAGGATTTTTACTCAGTTTAAATAGTATATATAAAGCAAAAGTTTATTTTTATGAAATAATCCAACTGCAGTTGTCAAGTAAAACATAAATTTAGGAAAGGAAACATCTGGCTTACTTCATCAGAAATCGGGAAAAAAAAATGACTAACCAAAACTCTCATATATACAAGGAGCTAAGGTGAAGAGCTTTTAATTTACTTTTTATAACTGAATGGTCAATATAATTTTGCAACCTAAAAAGGAAAAGCTCATTTTCGTGGAGAAAGGTTGAACTTTAAACTCCAAAAGCCATATCCATGGTTCTTGATTTATGGCTTTGACTTTTTTCTTTCCATTTAGAGGGTGCCTTCAAAGTGGTATTGGGATAACAAAGGCTATGTGTATATAGGGTTTTTTTTTTTTTTAAATCTCTATAGAAGCTCAGTTGGGTCAGACAAACATGATCAAGGATGTAGAGATGCTTACATATTAAGATGCCCGGATTGTGAGGTCCAATCTGATGTGTCTGTTAGCTAATAGTTCACCCTGGGTTGTTTAGGGACCCAATCATGTCATGTATCATCTCACCAACCCAATATTTATATAACTTTTGAAGATTTTTCTCATCTTAGAGGTGTTCAATAATTTTACTGAAATTTTTTTCCATCATAAGAACTGGAATAAAGTCTTTACATATATGTAATCAAAGTTAATTTCTATTGTCTTCGAAATTTAACTTGCAAGAATATTATAAAATTTATTATGCAATCTCCTTAAACAATTCTTCACTGTGAAATTTAGTGCCAAATGACTATAAACCTAGTAAGAGATGATTTTATTATAATGTATAAAATACAAAGTCCATTTCAAACCTCATCAAGTCATAAGCCATAATGTTTTTTAAAATGCCATCCTCTATAGTTCTTTGAGTCATAATAAAATTATTTATTAATGACTTTGATTTATAATATTGTACCCATTGAGGTTTTTGCCTTCAGGCACTGGAATAAAGCTTAAAACATCCAGTGAGCTACAGAACACTTAACAATTATAAAAGCAGTCAGCAGCACCATAAATCACAATTATTTTGAAACAATACACCAAAAATGCAATTTAAACTGATAATGTATCATTTAATTATGTTTTGATGTAGAGCAACATTTGTCTAAATGACCTAGCAAAATATGGAGTCTTGGTAGATTGTTATTATTACGGAATAAATTGGAGAGCTCTTTTTTTTCTTTCTAGTGTGTATAAAATAAAAATACACTGAGCTCTGGGACACTAGCAGCTCCAGTTTCAAGAGAAGGCATCTCCTGAACATTTATGGATTTTGAGATGAAGCATATTCTCCTAGATAACAATAGCTACTGAGTTTTTCACCACTTTGAGACATCAGACAGACATAATTACTAGCAGCTCATCTAATCATAGTATTTTCAGCAGAAAAATGAGACTGGGGACAGATGTCCTGAGTGAGCACCATTTCTATGACTTTAAATTCCTGTTCTTCCTGCTAATAGACAATAGATAACATGGATATTTCTTTTAACTTCATAAATAGTGTTAAGGAGTGATATGGGGGCCATTGGTGATGGAAAGGTTGCACTATGATGGAGTTGTTCTTTTTTTTTAATAACTGAAACCCAACTACAAAGATGTTTTAATCAATTTTTAAAGATATTATTAAAAAGCAATAATTACATAAGAAAGTAAATTTCCAGAATTCAAATGAATAGAAATCTATGGCATGCAGAAGTATATGACATATATTATATATCATAGTATGTTATATACTTATATATATACTTACATATTTCATTTCAAGAACAAACGATTTCAAAAGTCTAAATATTTGGGGCCCGGGAGATAGCATGGAGGTAAGGCGTTTGCCTTTCATGCAAAAGGTCATCGGTTCGAATCCCGGTGCCCCATATGGTCCCCCGTGCCTGCCAGGAGCAATTTCTGAGCATGAAGCCAGGAGTAACCCCTGAGCACTGCCGGGTGTGACCCAAAAAAAAAAAAAGAAGTCTAAATATTTTCAGAAGCCTAAAATTTTATTTTCCATAATTCAAAAATAGTTTGTCATTAATAAGCCAGTCACGCAAATGTACAATTTGCAGATTAGTAAAATATCAGAAAACATTTTACAAGCCAAAAAATTTAAACAACTATTCTAAATACTCATTAATGAAAACTGCATGGATAAAAGTACTATGCAAAAAAAATAATAAATTCCACATTTAAAGAAAAGAGTAAATGTACAATTAAAGAAAATCAGTTCCTAAAGCATCCACTAAGATTAGTCAGTCAGGTAGTCAAACAGGTTTCTGTTTGATGGAATTGAAATGCATTTTCTGTAGACCTCCCATTAATAAAATAGAGAAATATCTGTATAATAGCTTTGTTTAAAGCAGGTTGGAATCCTGGGAATTATACTTAGTATTTTATTCTTATAATCAATGAAATTAAGAACCCATTTGTATTTATCATATCTTTGCAATAGTAGGCAAAGACATCAACTCTTTGACTAAAGGGTTTTTTTTTTAATAATTTCCTGTTTCAATGGTGTGAATCTAACCAAGTCTGGACTATTCCTTGTAGAAAAGAGGAGATGCAACAAAGAAACCTAATAGGCTCTAAAAACGAGTTTATCCTATTTTGTACAAAGAAAACAGAAAGAGTCTGGGAAAGATAAACTAATTTCCACCAGTTTCTGCCTACCATATATACACTAACTTAATTTAGATTGATCTGATAATGTCTACAGACTTACTACTAAGACACAGGGCTACTATATACATTTAGATGTTTTTTTTTCAGACATGGCACAAGATGAAATGTTGTCTAAGCTCCTTTTAATTTTATTTTACGTTTATCTTGCTTTCTTACTTCAAAGAAAATATGACACATTTCTGACATATTTTCAAAATTTATGACAGCATGGCAACTCTAGAATCAATATTCTTTTTATAGAATGACACAACTTTAAGTCACAGGATAATGATTCTTAAGAGGAAGCATTTATTCTTATTTATTTAAAAACACGTATTTCAGAAATAAAAAGCTTTACTTCATTAAATATATATTTAATCCGATAATTTTCATCTCTCAAATGGAGAGTGTAGAAAAGGTATTGTAATCATAACCAAGATCACTAAATGTTAACCCTTTACTTCCCAATCACTAATATTTTGCTAACTTTCAAGGACAAACTGTTTCAGAGACAGATCAAATACATAAGAAGTACTCAAACCTCAGACAAGTCATGTAATCCCTCTAGAACTTAGTTTTTAGAGTTTAATATTTGCTAAGCCACGGCTATGTATCATATGCTGAGTCAAGCAAAGGGACAACACATTCAATTTCATTCTTACATAAAATTTTATTTATTTTATTTATTTATTTATTTATTTATTTATTTATTTATTTGGTTTTTGGGTCACACCCGGCAGTGCTCAGGGGTTACTCCTGGCTCCATGCTCAGTAATTGCTCCTGGCAGGCACGGGGGACCATATGGGGCACCGGGATTCGAACCGATGACCTTTTGCATGAAAGGCAAAGCTTTACCTCCATGCTATCTCCCGGGCCCCATTAAATTTTAATTTTAATATATTTGATTTGACTGGGTTGGCAAAAGTTTGTATTATCATTGTTACTAAATAATGAATATAGTTAACTAAGATATATTAGAAAGTGATGTTATCAAGCAGTAGAAACATTTCTTTAAACAATGCTAAATGAATGCAGTTCTAGAGGATATGTTTTGTTTTTTAGTTTTCTTATTTTTTATTATTTTATCTTTCAGTTTTGGGGTCACACTTGGCTCTGTGCTCAGAAATTACTCCTAGCAGACTCAGGGGACCACATCAGATGCTAGGGATCAAACCTGGTTCGTTCGGCTGCATGCAAGGCCATACTATTGCTCAAGCCCCTGGATAAGTTTTGTTTAGGGAAAGGGGCACAGCACATTAAGCAGTGCTTGTGCTTATCGCTGGCTCTGCACTCAGGGATCACTACTGATAGGGCTTGGAGGACCACACAGGTGCTGGGAATTGAACACAAGCCATTTATATGCAGGGCAATGTCCTTACCAATTGTTCTGTCTCTGGCCCAAAGGACATTATTTCTTCACCACTATATATTTGATATATATATTTTTTGGGAGGGTTTGTTTTGGGGGTCACATCCAGTGTCCAGGAGTTACTCCTGGCAGACTCAGGAACCATATGATATGACAGGGTTTGAGCCAAGGTAGACCACATGCAAGGTAAATGTACTAAACATTATGCCAACACTCCAGTCCTATGTTCAGGTTTTGTTTTGTTGTTGTTTTTGATTTTTGGACCACACCCGGTGATGCTCAGGGGTTACTCCTGGCTATGCGCTCAGAAATGGCATCTGGCTTGGGGAACCATATAGGACGTTGGGTGATCGAACCGTGGTCCATCCTGCGTTCAGTTTTATAGTTCGATATTTATTATAGAAAGACGATACTATTTACACATTTTAGTATCGATATTATAAATTATGAGTATTTATATATATATATGTTTATTTGACTATACCTGACAGTACTCAGGATTTACTCCTGGCTTTGTGTTCATGAATCACTCCTGGAAAAGTTCAGAGCTTGCAACTAGCTCTGTGCTCAAGGGATTATATTAAGTACTAGAAATTAAAGCAATGTTGATTGTATGTAAATAAAGTACATTCACCCTGCATCTCTATGGCCCTAATGAAATATATTCTGAACAAGTGATATAAAATAGCAATTGGATACCTTATAGTAATTTAACAAATGCTCATAACTATAAATTTAAATAAGTTTTCAAAATATAAGTAATTGCCATCGATTCAAAATTCTCAAAAATATTTGAACACATATAATTGGTCAATATTTGAAATGCAATATTTAAACTACAGTTTATCAAAATTATAAACCATAGTAAACAGAATACATCAGGGTATTATATAAAGACAAATAAATGAATAAAAATTTAAGATGCAGTTTAGAAATAATTTCAAGTATATAGTGATATTGAAAAAAGAGTTTTTCAAGCTGATACCAAAAATAAGATTAAAACAAGCAAAAACTAAAAAACCAAACACCACTAGGGATTACCATATACTAAATTCTTCTTAACTGCAAATGACACAATATAATGAAAATGAAACTTTCAGGGGAAATATTTTTTAACTCATATCTATGGTAAAATTAATATTTTAAAATAGAAAATATATCCTACAACTCGGCAGATCAAACAACTTGACAGATAATCTGAGAGTAGAGATTTTTTCCAAAATAGACATTTAGATACCCTAAATATATATTTTCTAACTTTGGCCAGAAATGTACATAGAAGCAATCTACTCTCATGAATCATGGACACACCAGGGATCTGGATTTGATCTCTGTGCAGACTATTCTTTACAAATCTTTGGAGAGAAAACTGATTCCAAGCCTGGGGCAAACATTGCATAAGTAAAAAATTTTTTTGAGAAATATGACTATGGTAGAAATCAGGAAAGCTTGCAAAATAGTCATGCTAACAACCAAGTACTAATCTGACAAGGATTCCTACTTATGAAAGGCAAGACATCAGAAAGAATGACTGTAGCTGAATTCACAATAGATTTATGAAAATCTAGACTCATAGTAATATTCAACTAGGGTGGGATAATCAGAGAGTACTCCATGCCAAAATTTAATATTTTTATGAAGCATCATTTGCTTAAAATATTGAACATTGAAAGCAAAATATACTCATAATTCCTATATAATTAGAATGAATGATATTTTGGTATACTCAAAAGAGCTTCAGTTGAAAGCTATGGAAAATACTATGCTAAAATGCCAATAAGTATAATAAAATTAAAAGAATTTTAAAAGCATCATGGTATTATAGTTAATGAAAATACTGTTTTATGTAAAAATCCTCAAATGTTACATAAATTATTGACACTCCTGACCAGAATCTGCTACCAAAATTAGTCCATAAATGATTATTTCTGGTTGCAAGTAGAACAAATCATATTTTCTATTGAGGCATGAATTTATAAATTTAATAAAAACAATCAAATTTAGGTCACTCATGGTGAAAACCAAAACAAAACAGATAGTCTATATCTTTTGATCTGATATATGAGAACTACATATCACCTATGATGTAATCTTGCTAAAAACATTTAACCTAAATTCAATCAAGTCTTTAGATACAAATTCCAGTTAGCAAAACCTATAGGGAGTAGAAAAACAAGTTGATTTGCCTTTCAAAAAAGCAATCAAACCCATTAAAAAATGACCTATAAAGGAAAACCCTTTTCTCTGCATTCCAGTATAATAAATAAGAGCTTAATCTAAATTATAGAGGTACAAAATATAGAGTTGTGAGTAAATTGATGAGTGTATGATTAAATCCTAATTTAAAATAATATTTGCAGGCAATTGCAGGGACTTTAGTAGGTATTGGCTATTTAATAATATTAAAACTGTTCTAATTACAGGGGGTTAACAATGATAGATACACAATGAATGTGAAGATATCTATTGTTTGAAACAACATGCGAATTTGGGGAGTTGAATTCCATGATTTCTGCCTCAAAAACAGATCATTTAGTGATGTTCACCAATGAGTGACAGAATACTTTCTCAGCCTCATACAGAATAGGCCTAGATAAACTGAGACCAGTGGAGGCAAGGGAAGAGTGAATGATTGGGTGTTAATAATGGGTGTTATATTTCTTGAATAATTGGACGTTAACCATTCTCTGGACACCCAGGAAGGTTGTTCAAAGACCATATTTGAGAAATATGACTTTGGTAGAAATTAAGAAAGCTTTGTGTGTGAGACACACAAAGCGAGCCTTACAGGGTACATCTTCATCTCCATCTCTCTGCCTCTTTACATGTCTTCTGAGACACAGAAGTACACAAGAAACTTGACCCCTGATCCTACAGAGTGAATATGGTTGTGTGATGCCATGTTCTGCAAAGACCACTTGAATGGAAATTACAGATAGAAAAGGGCATTTCCTAGGTCTATCACTGGTGCCTCAATATCACTGTTTGAGCCCAGAATACAAGTCCCTTCTCTCTCAAATCAAGTCCAAGCGATGTGTTCCTGGCCAAGTTTATTTTCTTTTTCTTTTTTATGTTTTTGGGCCACACCCGGTTGTGCTCAGGGGTTACTCCTGGCTGTCTGCTCAGAAATAGCTCCTGGCAGGAACGGGGGACCATATGGGATACCGGAATTCAAACCAACCACCTTTGGTCCTGGAACGACTGCTTGCAAGGCAAACGCTGCTGTGCTATCTCTCCAGGCCCCCAAGTTCATTTTCAGTCAACCCAGATTGAATATTAGTGTTGTTCTAGTCAATTCTATCTGTGGTGTCACAGCGCTCACACCCTACTCCAAAATTATCATGCAATAATAATGATCTTTACATGTATCAAAACCTCAAACGAGGAAGTAAGAACTGAGATTTAATTGATAGATTATAAATAAAGAGGAAATAGTGAAGGTGAAACTATCTCTTAAATAGTAAGCAGGAATGACATCAGATAAATCATCAGTTATTGCAATAATTCTAAATATAACTAATCTCTTTAAATACATAAATATTTAGGTGTCATGTATATTTTATCTTATTGTAGTTTCTTTTTTATTGTTTGTTTTCGTTTTTGGGTCAAAACTAGTGGTGCTCAGGTTACATCTGGCTCTGCACTCAGAAATAGCTCCAGGGACCATAAGGGATGTTGGTAATCTAACCCAGATCCTTCCTGGGTCGGCAAGGCAAACACCCTACCACCCGTGCTATCTCTCCAGCCCCTCCTTTTGTAGATTCACCTTTTTCTTTATTAACTGCATAGAGATTGATAAAGGAAGAGTAATAAAAACAAGACAGGAAAATGATAAAGAAAACAAACTGGTGATTACAAATATATCAACCAAGGTGGTTTTAATGAAAAAATACTAATACAGATACAGAGAAAAACATCAAACAGGAGGAAACATTAATCAAACAAAGAATAGAATCACACAAGTAAGAACATGAATTTGGCTAATCTATTCTGGCAGATTCTATCAGAACACTTCAGAATATATCTATGAAAAGCTGATAAATAGGATACATTTAAAAGAAACTCAGTGAACAATCTTAAGTTGACAGAGATATAAATAGAAGATGTGCATTAATTTTAGTTGCATATGTTAAATATCTTTTTAAAAAATCACCATACAGCAAATGACAAAATTTTATCACCTAGAATAAATCACATAGATTTCTTTATGGACAATGATTATATTATCACTGGGTATAGAGTTATATATTCTAGAGAGTATAGACCTTCAAATTGAAACATGAAAGAAGGAAAGAGGAAGTGAGGGAGGGAGGAAAGGAGGAGAGTAAAACACAGTTAAAGTCTCACTAATGAAATACAGAACTAAAAAACCCTCAGAAAAGATATTAGAAGATGGTATTTAGTCAGGGTTACAAATGAAAAATTTTAGCAAGAAAGTTTTTAAACATACACAACACAGTAAAACTAATAAATGTTGATATTAAAAGATAAAACCTTGGGGGCCGGGTGGTGGCGCTGGAGGTAAGGTGCCTGCCTTACCTGCGCTAACCTAGAATGGACCGCGGTTTGATCCCCCGGTTCCCATATGGTCCCCCGTGCCTGCCAGGAGCGACTTCTGAGCTAATAGTCAGGAGTAACCCCCGAGCGTCACCGGGTGTGGCCCCCAAAAAACAAAAAAAAAGATAAAACCTTTATAGCAAATCAAGTTAAAGGATAATACATATATTGAAAAAGGTATCACTAATATTTTGTATGCAAATATTGAAGTCATAAAAATAAATTATGATAGTGATATAAGGAGATAGCTTAGAAATCAGTGGTTTATGCCTGAATGCACCCAGGTCTTAGGCTTAAACCATGGCACTACATGACACCCAACAGCACTACTAGAAGTGGTTCTAGGGGTCCCCAACTCCACATGGTCAAAGAACGATGCATCACCAAATTGGGCAAGGACCTCTCTGGTGGGATTAACTAAGATTTGTAGGGACTATTCCTTGTTCATCTGAGCACTTCTAATGAGTACCTCCTCAAAAATAAAAGAAGTAGATACAAATAAATATTTGATGATTAGAGAGAAGAGTATTGGCTTGATGTTAGGGATGTTTCATCTTATTTCTTCCAAAAAGAAATCCTACTTTTGTCAAAGTGTACAATTTCCCCACCTTCATGCATTGCACGGAACAAGGAAGTTAATCCCAATTCAGTTTCCCCAGCTCTGCCACTTCTCTTGAGAGAAGTGAAGGCAAACTACATTTGAATTTTGAGACCTGACTTGAAATAAGATGAGAGAGTAAAAACTGTGGAAGTGTGGAGAAGAAGCAGAAAAACATATTTCCTCATTAAAATTTCTTAAATTGAGGATTAAGATCAGCTACTGTGATTTCCAAATATGTAAGTCAATTAATTTCCTTCCTGGCAGTGTATGAGAACTTCCATTTTAATTTTATCACTTTTCTCATTTTACAGGAGAACTTGTATTTAGGAAGTGAAGTAAGTTCCTCATATCTGCATGATTTAGTTCCTAAGTCGAGAGCAGAAAGTAAATTGTTTTGTTTTTTAATCCAAAGAACACTGGCTATAATCCAATGGCTATTAATCCAAAGGCTATAGTTGTTTTCTGTGTTTGATTTTTTTTTTTTTTGTGGGGGGTAGGAGTGTTGTGAGGGTGACCTCCTAAGCAGCCCAGAAGACCCAGGCCGCATTTCCACCTATATTGACAGTCTGGATGGCTCAGTGTTCAGTCAGGACAGTGGGTACTCAAGACTAATGGTGCTAGGGACTTCAAGAGCTGCATATGGTGGTGCTTTGGGGTCATGTGCTGTTAGGAATAGGAGACAGATCTTTGTGTATGTAGGGAATATAGCCTTGACCCCAGAGCCATTTCCCAGGACCTGCTACTACTTTTTAACTTGAATACATTTATATTCTTCACTCAGGTAGAAAAAGCCTAATTATCAATGATAGGGAGTTTTCTGTTTCATTGATTCTTTCATCTAACCTTTAATTCTTTCATGGAAGTCACAATCCTGTTCTCAAATATTTTTATCAGAAACAAGTTTCTGTGTGGTTGATGCTAACCATGCCACTGAATATTCAGAACTCTGGCCTGATAAAGAAATGCTAAAAAGGTAGTTGGTTCTCTCCAACACAGTCAGATTAACGTTAATGCTTTAACCAAAGAGAGAGGAAAATACTATGCACAGACTCTTTGGGGGAAATGTAATCTGTTCTTACACTTGGTGACTGTCAGTCAGTTCCTAGAGATATATTAACTTCTCCAGACACAAGGGAGTCTATGTCCTAAATTACTGAGAAAAAACTTTCTAGAAAGATGGTGAGTGAATTTTATTTTCCCTTGTCTGCTTTTTCAATGAGGGTGTTTCAAATAGGGGTGTTGTTTTCTTCTATTTTTATTTTCTAGCAGAGAATGAATAAAAATGCACAGTCTGTGTTTTAAAACATTGTGACATGTCTGGGGACCTGTCTGGTCACAACAGAACTTCTGCTGAGAAATACTCTCATTTTAACCCTCCCTCCTCTAGCCAGCTCTGTCCCACTTTCTTCTACGAGAGTTGTTTCTTTCTTGTTTTTGCAACTTCACAACTTCATTGTGTTTTTTTTTCTCGCAACTCCAGTGTGCTAATTCATTTGTTTCAGATATCATGATCTTTTTATTCTCTGTGTTGTATCTGTTGTATCTTTGTATAAATTAATGCAGTTTTATTTCCAAGGGTGGCTTCTGTCCCCATATTACTAATGAAATAATATAATTGTATCTTTTTTATTTTTGGTCACACCTGGCAGAACTCGGGATTTACTCCTGGCTCTACGCTCAAGGGACCATATGGGATGCCTGGATTTGAACCATCATCCTTCTGCATGCAAGGCAAACACCCTACTTCCATGCTATCTCTTCGGCCCCAATGATTGTATCTTAATGATATATATGTAAGCTGCTTCACCTTGCCATGCAGGGCCTGCCTCTCTTCAGCAGCTAACTGCATCCTCTCCACAGGGAGAACTGTATGTCATGAAAGCTCTCTGCTTATGATAACTTTCTGGGTTCCTACTCTTTAACAGATTTAGCTCTACCCCAAAATCTTACATTTTAACAAATAATGCTGGTGACTTTGAGTGAAGAGGTCTTTCCACTATTCCTTGAGAAAGGGGTATTCGGAATTCTTCTACCTGGGGGCCAGAGAAAGATTTTACATGCAGCTTTATATGTAGTGACCTGGGTTTGATCCATGGTGTCCTGAACCTTATGGAAGTGAATCCTGAAAAAGAGTAATCCCTGAATATGGCTGGGTGTCCCTCGATTAAGTTTTCCTCATACACCCCAAAATCCCAAATATTAATCTAATTGTGCAGTAAATTCAGACTATGACCAAGTATTACTTATATATTCATATGGGTATGAATTTTCTCATAAAATTATCTTCTCTACCTACTTCTTATCCATCCTACATGAAGCCTACTTAATTTTCTTCAGCCCAACACATTGAAATAATTTTCCCTATCATGCCAATAGTAAATCAATCATAGCAAAAAAAAAAGTCAAAAAATTTCTAGCTGTTTTTCATTTTATTAAGCAATAGGTTATTGTTATCAATGCATGTATAAGCATGTATATGCATAAATTATCCTGTTGATAAAATAGTTGGTATTTAATGTATACTATCATCTAATTATTGAATTTTGTCAATCTAATGCAGGGGTCTCAAACTCGCAGCCCGCCGATTGCAGCCCTCCGTGCAACATTTTGTGGCCCTGCCCTAGAGGAATCTTTTTTTGTTTTGTTTTGTTTTAGTTGTTTGGGTCACACCCCCCAATGTTCAAGGCTTACTACTGACTTTGCACTCAAGGACCACCCCGACTTTGCCTCCTGCGGCCCGCAGGTAAATTGAGTTTGAGACCCCTGGTACACCAACAGAATGAGTCAAGGTGGCTGTGCCTTGGTTCAAGTGGGCCAATTGGGTCAACCAGAGTTCTTCTCTGGAGTATAGCAAATCCACCTTTCTGTGAAAATGAGAAAATGCATTTATGGGCAGAAACATTTCTTTAGAAATGTCTATAACTTTCCTTAGAAATTTCCTAGAAAGCTAGTCTATCTCCAGAATCAGAAGGTGGAGTCTGAGAGTCAGCAGAAGTACATACCTAGAGCCTGCTCTTCCTAAAACCTAATTCATCTCTTCTTGAGATGCAGACAGATAGTCAACACTGAGATTACATGTTCCATTCAAAATAAATGCCCCTCATTAGTTCACTGAGTAACTTTAAATTCTAGATTTGAAACTTCAAATTAAAAGAGTTCTGAGATTGTTATTAGCTTATTAAATTGAACTCTGTGTGTGCTCTCCCCAATGTGATTATAAGTTCTATAAAAGCTGTTTCTTGCCTTGCCTCCAATTTCTTTTTAATCCACACAGAGCATTTTCTCCCATATTTCCTTCTACTGAAATTACTGTTATGCTTAGTCACATCTAAAGGTTTTACGACTCCTGTATGTTTAATTTCTAAACATAAGATAATTGCATTAGAGTCAACAACTTGTCGTGGATTGTTCTTTTCATCGTGTAGTTGCATAACTTATCTGCTTCACTTTTTAGAAGGAACAGCTGGAAATTATTCTTGCTGTTTCTTAGATGTTTTACTTCTTTATTTAGGATCTATGAACTTTCTTTCCTAAATATTTGTTACTTATTGACTTAATGAGTGAAAAACTTGACCTTAATTTCTCTGCACTACATTTATC
>PVKC010031756.1:0-14457 GCA_004027635.1 Crocidura indochinensis | reverse complement strand
GTAGGAGAAGTAGAATGTGTGTCATGTGTCTTGGGGCCAGGTGGTGGTGCTGGAGGTAAGGTGCCTGCCTTGCCTGCGCTAGCCTAGGATGGCCTGCTGTTCGATCCCCCGGTTTCCCTTATGGTCACCCAAGCCAGGAGTGACTTCTGAGTGCATAGCCAGGAGTAACCCCTGAGCATCACTGGGTGTGACCCAAAAACCAAAAAAAAAAAAAAAAAAAAAGAATGTGTGTCTTAAAGGCAGGGGATGGGACAAATATGGAGATATAGGGCAATGGGTAATGGTATTTGGAATGTTTGCACTGGTGAAGAGAGGTGTTCTTTGTATGACTGAAACCAATCATGTTTGTAATAAATATATATATGTAAACAAATATTCTATTCAAAAACAATAAAAGAAAAAGAAATATTAATACTAAAAGAAATACTAAAAAGACTAATAAAATGTGCATTTCACAGAAATAACAATTTAAAAGTAATTTGTAATCATTAGTCACCATTATCATAATGGTGATTATCATCACCATTAGTCAATATATAACAGTAAATGGGTTTACTTTTTAAGAATTATGCAACATTAAAATTGAATTTATTTCACAAGTATTCAATTTTTGATGTGAGAGATATAGTATATCTTGTGAGATTTTGCATACCAACTTGTATTTGATCCATAGGCCCATATATGATCTCCTAGACACTGTCAGGAATGAATTGTGAGTAACTTTTATTGCAACACAAAAAAAAGAGCAGAACAAAAAACTCTACAACATTAATTTTATTGAATACAAATTTATGTATTTACATAATTAAAGCCAAATTTTATAATGGGATTACAATTTATTCTTGATATTTTATTCAACATGTCTATTATACAATTATTTTCTGTTTAGTCTCTGGTAAAAAAAAAAAAACTTGTAACTGATACTCAGACAGATTTTTAACTTATTTGTTTTGGGGAATTTTGGAATAACCTGTCTCTTATCCATCCATCCTGCTTTCTCCTGTGGCTTCTTGCTGAAGAATCTCTTCCATCTCCTCAGGCAACCCTTTTGTTACCTTCCATAGACTCCTCCCAGATGGGCTGGTCTGACCATCAGGTAAGATTAGCATTTAGCCTAGGTTGGGTGACAATTTCCCTCAGGTTATTTCTGTTCTTTTCTCAGAAAGCACTCCTGACTGTTTTTGGAAGGTCAAATAAAATGCCAAAGATTGAACCCTGGTGGGCTATATGAAAAACAAGTAACTTTAATACTTCTACTATATCGTGTGACTTACAAGACACAGTTAACTGTTAAGTCCAAAAAATTTATTTTAAAATGTCATTTTATTGTATTGCATTCATATATTATTAATATGGTATTGAAAGGGTAAAAGATAAACTTCATTTATAATGATAGTTTAATTTCAACAGTGAGTCAATAATATCAGTGGTCAATGCTAGTTCTTTCATTCATATTATTAAAAAATTTGCTTTGTATTCTAATTCTTTGTCACATTAAATCAAATTTCTTTTTAAAAACAATGTTAACAGTGAAAGTTCTAGCTAATTTTGAATTATAAACTGAATATATATATGTGGACAGAAACATTAGTGCAAATGCATATACCACCCTCTATACACATACATAGAATAGATAAGAGTTCTTTCCTTTAACCCTTATTTCAATATAAACCAAGAACTTGCAAAATTCAAATCCAGCTCTACTATCTCATAATTTACTTGTCTTGATGCATACATAGTACTTAGTGTTATCACATAAATAATTCCCTTATATGAATTAGTTTGAAATTACTTCTTGGGAATTCTGATTTAGTGAGGAAGTGAAGAAAGATCTCCTATTTTTAAAGCAATTATGTAGAGAATTCATCTGAAAAGCTATATTTCAAAATACTGGGTTGTCTGTATTCATCAGAGTAAATGAAGAAAGAGACAGTCATGGTGATGGTTAATTACTTAAGCCTTGTGTATAAAAGTTTGAGCTACCAACCTATGTTATTCTGTTCTAAAAATTTAGAGTTGTTTGGAATTACTTAGAATTACAATCTATATAATATGTCTTAGGAGAGAGACACTGACATTTAAACATTCACTTTTCATCCATAAAATAACAGAGACAGAGAGAAATTAAGAATACAAATTTAGAAATTAAAATTCAAGATTTATGTAAACATTTTTGGAGTGTGAATATTTCTCTTTCCCTCAAATTGGAACTACTTAATGAAAAATATACAAAACTAGCTAGCTTTGACTCCAAAAATCCTTGTCATCAAGAAAATTATCTTGGTTTAGAGATATAGTACAATTGTGTTTACCCTACTTGGGGTTAATCCTGGAAATTATTTAATTGAAAGATGAGGACCCAGAGAGATATCACAGTGATGTTTGCCTTGCAAGCAGCCAATCCAGAACCAAAGGTGGTTGGTTAGAATCCCGTTGTCCCATATGGTCTCTCGTGCCTGCCAGGAGCTATTTCTGAGCAGACAGGAGTAACCCCTGAGCACCACCAGGTGTGCCCCTGAGCACCACCAGGTGTGGCCCAAACCCCCCCCCAAATAAAAAAAGGAAGATGAGCCTAGATCCTACTTATAAAAATATTGCTTATCTCTTTACAAATTTTTATTATAATTTTTGCCATAGTTAAAATTAAGATGTCTTTATTCTTTAATAGTTAAATATTTATCTACAACTGATAATTGCTGATGAGAAAAAAATCTACATGTGATATCAAATCTCCTAAAATCAAAACTCTACCTTATTAAAACCAATTAATATGAAAATTAATTACCTGGTTAAACAACATAGAGGGAATTAAATGCAATAGTTATCAAATGCTAAGAAAGGTTGATAGACACCTGAGCCAGAACAAAAATACTTCTACCGAGTTAGGTCAGAATTGAGCAGTCACATTTTTATCTTGACACTTTCAATGTACTCTAAAATTTTCTTTATATTTTGCATTCTAGAAGAAGTTGTATTCTCTCCTGAGCATATACCTCTATCTATTTTTCTCCCATCAGTTCTTTTTTAAAAAAATTTATTTTATTAAAACCATTATGATTTACAAAGTCCCTTATACTTGGGAATCAGACATATACTTAAACAAGGAAACCACCATTGTTGGCCTTCCTCCAACATGTTCCCAGAGTGGTATCCGATCCACTACACTTTGCCCCCCCAGTATAACAGGCCCATTTTAATTTATATTGTTAGAATTTGGATCTATTGGTTGCATGATTGTTAACTTTGGCTTGGATATTTAATTCAGTCTTTTTAACCCCACCAATGCACCTGAGTCCACTTGTCCCTTGGCTTCATCCATTCATATTTATGTTTCTCCTCACTCAATTTCTTTCCTTCTTTCTTCTCTTCACTATACTCTGTGCCAAGGTTGTTTAAGACAACTCTCATTTGACCATTTCATTCCTTCAAGGAGTTGTTCTAAATATCACACATAAGTGAAATAATTTTTTATCTATCCTCTTTCTTCTGACTCACTTCTTTTAACATAATACCTTCCACTTTCATCTATGTTGCAGTAAATTGCATGATTGCATCATTCCTTATACCTATGTAATATGTAATATTCTACTGTACATAGGTACCACATCTGTTATAATTCAGGTCTTATGAATGGCTTTGATGGTGGATGGAGGCCTCTGTCTTTAGGCTCTGGACCATGTGGCTCCACAACCCCGATTAACCATACAGTCTGTAGGTTCATGAGAGCAGCGGGTAGAGATCTCACTCACATGCAGGCTTCAGGAAGTAACAGCTTTATTCATACCCTAGCCATCACATGTGCGGCCTATATCATAACCAATTAAGCATTCAGCCGTTCTTCTCTAGCCTTGCATCTTAACTTCTCTCAGCCATCTTTCCTCTGCCTTCCAAGCTGGCAAAGGTCCAACCTGGCAAAAGCCAAAGACCAAAAGCCTCTTTCCTCTGGGTCAAAGCCCTTAAGTACCTTTCCAAGATCCCTCCCAGGAAATGGGCAGGGTCTGCAGGTAAAGTTACAGGTCATCTCCGGTTCCCAAGACCCCGCCCATAAATGGGCGGGTCTCAGGTACTCCAGGGTGGAGCTACACACATCTTTATGTTTAATGTCTGTTGTTGGACATCCAGGTTGATTTCAAATCTTAGTTATTTAACTGAATTCTGCAATGAATAGTGGCATGCATATATTCTTTTGCATGAATATTTTTCTGTCCTGGGGATAGATACCCAAGAGAGTGATTAGTAGTTCAAATGGTAGTTCAATTTGGAGTTTATTGAGAACGCTCTGAACTGTTTTCTATAGGTTTCTTTCTCATCAGATCCCTGCCAACAGAGAGTGTCTCCATTGTTTTTGTATGTGTCATTCTCACTGGTGTTAAGATGATATATCATAGTTGTCTTGATTTAGATTTCCTTAATGATAAGTGATGATGAACATTTTTCATGTATCATGTTGGACTTCCTCAGAAAAAATGTATGATCATTCCCTGTCCCCAGTTTTTTTGTTTGTTTGTTTTTTTTAGCTTTTGTGTAGTTAACCTCTGTGAGTACTCTGTATATCTTAGATATAAAACCTTTTACTGATATATTGAAAGCAAAGATTTTCTCCCATTCAGTTAGCTATATTTCAATTTTCTCCCATTTCTTTAATATTCTCCCATTTCTTTAATAAGTTTCTTGAAATAAAAATATTTTACTCACAATTTCATCTAATCCTGAAAGAAATTGCTTTGATTCACCTGAACTGGAATAGAAATTCATTTTTAAGTTATTAGATATAGCAAATAAATATTCAAATATTTAGTTACACATAGAGCTCTAATTACTGAAATATTAAATTCTACCTGAAATTTAATTTAACTGGTTAGCCAACCTGTTTTGAAAAAATATCAAAGTCAAACCTGATTTTAAATAAATATATGCAATAATATTCATGAATACCTACCGTAATACTTCTGTAATTAATAGATTTATTTGCTATATATTTACTTATGCAAATAAAATAAATAAGATTGAATTATTCATGATAATAGTAGAAAAAAATGAAAGATGGGAATAAGACATGAAGGGAATCACTTCCCTATCTAGACTAGCAGTTAAATAAAACAAGCTGAGATAGTGCCTGAGGTTCTTATTTATAGATATATTTAGTCAGATTCAAACATAATCAGTTATTTAATCCTGATCAATTAACAGAGAGATCAGAAATGAGAAATTATAAGCATAATATTTACATAGGCTAATATTTATGTAGCCTATTTGAATAAGCTCCTGGTAATATTTTGCAAGGTGCATTTTTAGTGGCCATCTGCTTCTGTTATTAGGGGTGACTTATGGTTGTATAAAATCATTTACCATGTACCAAACTATTTCAGAAAATATCTATTATACAATTGTGCATTCATAAGCATTTTAAGTTATTTGTAAAAGACTATACTACAAAATAAAGAATGTGACACAAAGAAAAGTCAATACTCTGTTTTCTGACCTGTAACAAAATTCATAGATATTATGAATTGTTAAAATAATTTTATTTGTTTGTTAAAGGGAAGTAGATTCTCAAATATTTTTAAATAAGTCAGAATAGATTTTAATATTTCTTCTAGAAATGTTTTGTCTTGTTGTGAAATGTAATTGAAAATAAAACCTTCAGTAAATGATAAGATGAAAAATAAAATGTAAGTTATACTCTAAGACTTAGTAATAGTTCACATTTTTTTATTTTAAACAATTTTATGAACACAATATATAAGTATTCATATAAGTATATATGAGATATTTATTTTCAACTTAAATCAGATTACTTTTTACAATATTGTGTCTAATAAAGATTTTATATTTCAAATTGTTTTATTTCTTATATATTCTTGTGTATTTGGTTTGTATACTACAATGACAACTATACTACTGTTTAGCAAAATTTAATGACATTTATAATTACATATAAATTATAATTTCTATCAAAGAGAATTGTAAAAAAAATAAAAAAGTAATTTACGGGTCGGAGCTGTGGTGCAGCAGTAGGGCATTTGTCTTGCATGTGGCTGACTGAGGACAGACCGCGGTTTGATCCCCCAGCATCTCATATGGTCCCTCAATCCAGGAGTGATTTCTAAGTGCACAGCCAGAAGTAACCCCTGACCTTCACCAGGTGTGGCATAAAAACCAAAATAAATAAAATAAATAAATAAATAAATAGTTTTTAATCTTGATATAAACGACTTTTACATAGTGTGGTTCAGGAGCAGAAAGATAATACATTGAATAGGACAAGTGTCTTGCACTTAGCCTAATATAATTCAATTCCAGGTACTGTAAAGGTCCCCTGAGAACTGCTAGGAGTAAGCACTGGTTATTGTTATGTGCGGCCCTCGCAAAATAATATAACAAAAATATTTTGGCTTATATTTTGACTCAGCTGATGGCTTTCTAACCTAAATGGAGTTCTAAATTCTTTACACAATTAGGAGATTTGACTAAAAGTGTGACCACATACTGAATCTGTCTTTGGGAGTCTTTAGTTGGTCCCATTAGTTGTTCCTAGATATAGCATCAAGATAATTGTTTAAAAGCATTATTGTAACTACAAAACTGGTTAGCTCCTGCATTACTAGTTAGTACCTGTATTCTATATGTAAATTTAGCACACCAAATATTTATGCTTATGACATTAATGTTTTTTCACACTACACGTTAAGTAGGCAATTCTTAATCTTTCCCAGTTTCTAGTCATCTATCTCTTTCCACTTGTACAAGTATGACTTATTCTGTCCCAAGTTGCTTTTAAGGGACTTGTATTCTTCACTATTTCCCTGATAAAAGTTCTACTGCTCTGGAGTTTGTCCTATTATATTCAGGGCTGCCTTTATTTTTATGTCACATGGGTAAGAACTGCTGTTTTTCTGTGTATGCCTGGACACGTTGAGGGGTCAGAAAGTTTGCTTCCATGTGACACCTTTATATTCCCTGTCCTGATTATTGAACCATTAACAAATTTTTATGACTTATATTCATCATGTTGGTCATATAAAAAATCACATTTTAGGGGGGTCAGAGTAAAGATACAGAAAGTATCGTACTTGCCTTGAAGGCAGTCAATCTGTATTTGATTCCTATCATCACATCCTATATGGTTCCAAGCTCTTCCATCAGTAATCCCTGAGACAGAGCCAGTTTTAAGCCTGGAGCATAGCATAGATGTGGCCCTAAAAAAGTAAAATGAATTCACCATTTAAATGAAATAGATTATTTGCACCTCTTCTCCCCTTAAATCATCAGAACATTGGGATATTTAATACTTTTAAAATATGTATTTGTCTGATAAAACTAAACATATTTAACATAGAAATCATTCCTGGAGTTGGTTGAATTTACTTGCTATAGATATCTGGTTTATTGCTTCCTTCATTAATCACTGAGCTACTTTATCAGTTGTCTAATGTGATTTTTTAAAAGTCTAAATATTGCAAAATAATGAGACCTTTCTCAAAGTCTGTTCTTAGTTAAATAGCTCTTCATTTAAAAACAGGGCACCAGAGTTTAAACTGTAAAAATAAATAAATGTTTATCTGCTGTTAGAATATCATTGCCATTTTATAGTAAGCGTATGCATGCAAACTAGTCAGCATAAATGAATTCAAGGGGGCATCTTAAAAGGAATATTATAAAATGATCAGAAAATATTCTATTTTTGATTTAGCAATTTTATACTACATTTGATTTTACACAACATTAGAAAAATAAATAATAACTATTAATAACATCTAAGTTCACTCCTAGTTTATAGGGATATTAATGTAGGAGTCTTGAATGAGTGTTTGCATATTTATTTTCTATTAGTCTTGATACAAATTGTTCAGACACATCTCAATTTATTCACACTGAAATGTGATTAATTTACATTAATTATTTAACTTTTTATATTTTTATTAGAGGAAAAAAATTTACTCCTCGGTGACAGATTTAGTTAATTAAGTCACTCAGTTCATATTCAACATTTTTATGTTTAGGCAGCATAAGAATTTTGTTGATATTTTTTCTCATAAATGACCTCTTTCATAACTAATTTCTATCAATTTTACACTGTTAGTTAATCATAGATGAAGTGTAATATGAGTACTTTATCTTCTTAATGGTTCAGATTATCAGTGTGAAGAAAATATAAAACTGACATGAAGTTCATAATGTTTTAAAATAAAAACCACTTAAACCATGATAGCTATTTATTTAGATTTATGGTTCCAATTCATTTCTCTGGCACTAGCAAGACTAAGTCATTAAAATATTTTTTCTCATGGAGATTTACTTTTTATTATAGAAGTTAAATATGACTTTGTGAAATAATAATTAAATTATTGTTATTTATTTGCTCAATATCCTTTGCTCAAAGTTGGCAATTTAACCAACAAAAATAAATCTAATAATTTGCCTGTAATTTTTACTTTAGCTGAGTTCTTATTATATTTTCAAAATTTATCATCAGTTCTTAATGATAAAATATAAACTTTGAATTATTTTATATAATATTTAAATTTTAGTTGTTAAAATAATTAAAATGTATCTACATTTAGATACTCAAGGGTGTTGGCTCTTATATAAGGTTATATATTAAAATTCAACATTAAAATCTTTGCAATGAAACAAAACCACATAACTTGAACTATCTAGTCCCACCTCCCAATTTGAGGGGGATTTAATGGAGGTACCATGACCAAACAGTTGTAAGATCACTAAGTAGTAAGCTAGGCACAGATGAAACCACTCATCCTAGCAGCCCGGGGGGTGAGGGTGGAGGATATGGGAGACAGGACAGAACGGAGGTGGAGGGAGGACAATTCGGTGATGGGAATTTCCCTGATTCAATGTTAATATGTACCTAAAAAACTACTCTGAACAATATGTGAGCCACTATGATTAAAATAAATATTATATTAAAAATCATTGCAATGAATGTTTAAATTCATTGATATTGTCAACGTTCTGTAAAATTATTGTTTTATTTACTATTATGTTCATATTCTACCAAAATATTTATATTTTATAAACTATATCATGAATTACTTTACTAGAAGTAATTATGAAATCATGTATAAAATATAAAGACAAATATACTAAAAATTCTATAATGTTTTTTAGTAATCTGAAAAATGTTGCTATTTATAAGGTATCATACATTTTGGTATATCTTTTGAATCACAGTTCAATGTAATAATTTTATATTTCAATTCATTTATTCTTGTTAATTCTGACAAAATATCTTGAAATTCAATTTCTAACTTCAATTTATATCATAATTGATGTTTTAAATACTAACTAGAACTGATACTATGCAAAATACATAATTAGAAATGAAAATACATAGTTATGGTTATGCTAACTAAACTATTATATTTACATTTAACTGCCCCTGGAAATATCCAGATTCCGTAGTGTGCAGAAATATAGTTACTTTTTTAAAAAAATAGTAACTTTCCCAATGGTAAACGGTTTTATTCACATTAAAATGCCTCAGAGACTTTAAATACTGTATACTGTAGTTGTTAATGTAATCTCTAAGGTCCAGCTCCACTACCCATTAAAAGACCAACACAGCTATCTATCAGCTAGTAGATAGAAGAATCAAGTTCTCAAAGTAGCCATGTAAACACAGTCACATAAAGCAGGTTTCACCAAATAAAGAACAGGGAAGCACATTTTTAGAAAATCTAACAAAGGTTTCAGCTAGTGTTCAGCCTATAAGTTGACTTAAAGAAAAGATACATTTTCAATTACTCCTGCCAAGAGAGCTTGCTTGTCTGTTATATCACCCCCCCCCCATCCTTTACCCAAAACAAAGACCTTCCACCAAATTGCTCTTTGTTTCTCACCTATCCCTTTGACTTGTAAAAGTCCACCTGGATCTCACTTGACCTTTCCCTTTTCAGTTTAATTTGTACTGGGAAAATAAAGAGATGTTTCTATTTTGGCAAGGCACAGAGAGACCACAGAGAGACCAACCGAAATCCATGATTCCCTCCTGATAATCTTGGTTTATTAATTCACATACAATCCTACTTCAGATAAGCTCAACAGGGGTTAAAATATGATGTGTGGGGTAATATAAAAATAATGCTTAAAAAGCAACCCCAACGATGATGAGTGACTTGATCCTCTGGTGGATAATCACCATAACAGGCTCCCTCGAGCTAGGCTGAATGTGACATTTTTTTCACTGGAACTTTGATGCACATACCTCTTTTCAAATGGCTTCTTCTTGCTCTGGTCTATCTACCTGCATTTGTCACTCTGGACTGTAAGTGCCCCAGGATCCCTAGAGATTCTCCCCCAAAATGCCCCAAGAGGGAAAGGGTTTATTTCCAGTGGTGACAAGATCTTCATCTAAAGGCTGATGTTCACCACCTTTCATTACAGAAGGAGCTTTGTGCAAGGACCTGACTCCTCCAACTTTTAGAAGCTTACCAAGGTCACTAATAGGATAGAAGCCATAGAGTACTCCCCATTGGAGGGGGACCAACAGCAGGGAGATCAGAGAATCCACAGCTAGATTTCTGCCCAGGTACTAAAGTTCCATCCCAGGCGACCTCAGCAGCCTACCATAGAAAGTGGAGATGAAGAATACAAGCACGGCCAAAACCCAACTAAGAAACTTTTTTCAGCACCTTGGTAACATCAAAAAAACTATTTTCTTATAGGATACTCTCTTGATTCTATTTGCATTGGTTATTATATTGCTGGTTTAACTGTGTGTTCTATCTGTATATATCTCACTAGTTACTCTTTTGTCCCACTGAAAACAGATAATTTTGTATCCAATTCTAGTGGTTTAATATTAGTATGCACAGTTCTGGAAAAACACATAATGTTGTTAAATTGTTAATGTATCTTAGCTATACTAGTGAATGTTTTCCAATTGCTGTGATGCTTGATTGTGTATACTATTTAGCAACTTATTCTCAAATTATGTCTGCAAAAATGTACTAATGTCTTTGTCCACAGAAGCCTATGGAAAAGAAACTTGAATACTAAAGAGTCTTATTACAGTGCTGATTATAAAAAATTAGCAAACTTATTTTCAAACTTATTTAAAACTCTGCATAAATTTTCTTATGATTTTTAGATAAATTTATGGAAAAGAAACGGATGCTCTAGACTCGTATTACAGTACTCAATATAAGAGGGTTTAGGAACGTTTTCAAATTAAGTATATTAGCAAAAAGTTTCTAATGTTTATGTTCAGAGAAGTCTATGAAAATATTTGTGATATGTAAAATACAAGGAATGGAAAAAGCTATAGTTTTGAGAATAACGTGTGCACAATTTAACTTATGGCACATTTTACAGCCAAGCATAACCTTGCCAGAAGTGATTTTTAGGAATTAGAAAATTTCTTCAGCACCTTACTTATTTTATATTTTAAAATATTTTTGCTTTTATTTATCCAGCTTATACTGTGCCTTTGAATATTATCAACCACTGGGGGGATTTATTTTATATTTAGTGGGAGATATTATTATGTATGTAATCCTTCTCAAAAACCTTTGAACAGAAAGGGTGACTTGTTATATTATGATACAAGAAGCCAACTGGACTACCTAATTATCTCCTGACTAGCTTGCTTTATTAATTTGCAAGCGACCCTGCTTCAAATGGGATTGGAAATATTACACTTGGGGTAATTTTTCACTTATTCTTAAGTTTATAATCAATTATGTTTTTCCTTTGGGCAGTTTCCATTAACAGCTCTAAAAAAAAAACTTGCTCCTCCATTTATCTCTTAACTACTGCTTTATTATTGCACTATGGATCATGACTAATTTTGTTTAATTCCTAAAATATACACAGGATTTCCCAGTACATTCCCAGATATGATACCAGAGCATAGCTCCATGAGTAAACTGAATAAAACCAAATATTTTTATGGAATAGGAACAATTTAAAAAGTTTTTGAAGATAAAATTGTCTGCAAGGCCAGAGAGTTAGGTAGGGAGAAGATAAGTGCTCTGTGCAATATCTAATATTTCTGGAAATACTTTGATCACCATTATGGTAGCTTGTCCATTATATTGAGTCAGAAGGAATCTGTATCACCAAATACTCAAATAATATTATCAATCAAATTGGCTGAGAATGTTCAGTAATAGCCTCTAGGATCCTATTTACAAACAAAAAAAAAGAATATAAAATACGTGATCTATTTGTTTTTATTTAACTGCAATTAAGCCAACATGAATAAACACATAGATAAAATCTGAGGTATGACTTCCTTGAAAAATAATACAAATTACCAATTGGCATTCCACGTGAATGCCGGATAATAGTGTCTTTACAAAAAATTTTTATGTAGACTCATCAAAATGCAAAAAATATATCCTGTGGCCTATATATTCACTGTTAGGAATCTATCCAAAGAATACAAAATATTAATGTAAAAATAAATGTGCACCTACGTTCATTGCAGAAAATATGGAAACAATGCTAGTGAATATAAAGGCTCAATGAAATGCTCCTGAACATGAAACATAAAGGTTTTTATTTGGGGTGGGGGGTTGTGCTTGGACCACATCTGATGATGTTCAGAGATTACTCCTGGCTAAGTGCACAGAAATAGCTCCTGGCTTGGGATGGAAACCAGGGATGGAACCGAGGTCTATTCGGGATCATCAATGTGCAAGGCAAACACCTAGTAAAAAATATTATGGATTTTAATCTAGAACTAAAATTAGAAAGATGAAGAGTGTCCTTTCTGTAATCCAAAGACAGTGGTGGAGGGTCTTTGTAGTGGTACAGGACCGGTAGTTATATACTAGTAGTAATATAACAAGTAAATATATTCTTACTAGTAGAATAAATATAACCAAATTCTTTAACCATAATCAAAATAATAATTATAAAGTGATCAGGGTCCTTAAATACAAAGACTATTTTAAAATATAGGATCAATTACTCAGTATTGTATGAAGATCATAGAGAAATACATATCTGAACAATGTGAGTAATGAAGATCGTAGAGAAATAAATATCGAACAATGTGAGTAATTGAGAGGGCCATAAAGATATCTTTGGAAAAGGAGTAAAGGTGTAAAGAAAAGTGTTTCAAATTTTACTACAGGGCCTAAGCAGCAAACATTTTCAAACAATCTAACATACCCTTCCTCTTTTACCCACTCTTCTCATTGCTTCATATTTTTATTGTTTTTTTAATTGTTGGTTTGTTTTGTTATGTTTTGTATTCCCTTTTGTCTCTTCTTGACTCCCTCTTCTTCCACCTTCTTCTCCTCATTACTATCAATTCAATCCATGTCAAACAAAAACCACACCACACGATTACCTCCTTGTGGAAGGAAAGAAAGTGGATATTTAGGGTGCTGCGAACAATACTGCAAAGGGTAAACACCTATATAGATAGACTTCACTAACACAATGGTTAGTACTCGAGACAGGAAACCTATACATATCCAAAAGTTGATCTATTAGTTTCCTTTCCTTACAAGTACTATACCTACCTATCTCTCTGTACTCAGCATATCTCTTACCTTCACCAACTCTCTACATTATATATACCTAAGCTAACTTCTATATGTTTATATGGGGGCAGGAGCACACAGAGATAGGAATCCTCCTTAAGAGACAAACCTAAACCACAAACAATCCATACCTATACCCTATATCACCTCTCCCATATACTATCCCCTTCCCCCCTATGAAACCTGACTATCCCTTCACCCCTTAATCAAATCCCTGATATCCCCAACATGTTATAACTCTTCACCCTCAGTTCTAATGGGTTACATTAGGCATCAAGACCAACGTCCTACACCAACGAACTAGTACCCAGTTCCTAAGTGAAGAGACGCCCACTCAAACTCATACCTCGTTCCCGGCAAGAAAATACAACCAATACCACGACTGACTCATGCAGTGTGGCCCTCCTAATCACCTCTCCCTATTGTGGACTGTGGCTTAATACCGGATTAGCTCCAAAAGGACTCCCATTGCAAGAACTCTACCCAAGACCTCTCTGCCTGGAGCCCACACCTCATGACCTCACGAGGGAATCTCAAAAGACAATGGGGAAGCCTATACTATTATCATAAGTATAGACCAATATAACACTACTTGTTATACTGTTTCTCCCCAAATGTAATCTCCTATATCACTTTCTCCCTTTTTCCTTGTTTTCTTTTTTCTTTTTTCCTCCCTTGTTCGTATTTTTTTGTTTTGTTCTAGTTTTTGTTTTTTTTTTTATTTGATTTGTTTTTTGCTTCTTTTGGGTCATGGCTGGTGGCTCAGAGGGTGCTCCTGGCTCTGTGCTCGGAAGTTGCCCTTGATGGGTATGAGGGACCAAGTGAGATGCTGGGATGAGAGACACCATCTTTCTGCAGAAAGGACATGAAGCCAGGAGTAACCCCTGAGCACTGCCGGGTGTGACCCAAAAACCAAAAAAAAAAAAAAAAAAAAAAAAAA
>PVKC010031755.1:0-14438 GCA_004027635.1 Crocidura indochinensis | reverse complement strand
AAAAAAAAAAAAAAAAAAAAAAAAAACCCAACAAACAACAAAACAATAAATACCTACTTAAGTTTATATTTTATTAGCTAGTATATAACTAAGTAATATGGTCATTACTAACACTCTAACAGTGGTCCTCAAACTACGGCCCGTGGGCCACATACTGTATTTGTTCCCAGTTTGTTCCTTCACTTCAAAATAAGATATGTGCAGTGTGCATAGGAATTTGTTCGTAGTTTTTGTTTTTACTATAGTCCGACCTCCAACGATCTGAGAGACAGTGAACTGGCCCCCTGTTTAAAAAGTTTGAGGACCCCTGCTTAGGACAATCCATTCATTAAAAAGTGGTTATAGAGTAGTTATTACTTTACAATTATATAGCTCTCTAATATACCTTTGCTAAGATGTAAGCAACAGCCATGTCAAAAATTCAGATACATGACTATATATATATTTGATTTTTTTTTACCACATCCACTAGCCCTCAGGTTACTCCTGGCTCTGCACTCAGAAATTTACTCATTACAAACTTAAGTACCATAGAGGATGCCCAGGATTCACCCTAGGTCAGTTGCATGCATGACAAATGCCCTAACTGATGTACAACTGTTCTGACAATATATTTTTAATAGAAGAATTGATTTTAGATTTAACTTTATAGTTTTGGAAATCTTCAAAATCAAAAACCAAATGACAAAATTACATTTAAGCTATATAGTCAGGTGTTCATTTGGATTTAATTTTGAAGTGTGGCTGATTTTAATATGTAATAGCCTTCAATTTATTTATTTATACATTTATGTTTTCTGTACTATCTTGTTTGACAGGTTTTTCTGTCATGAGCTTGAATTTCTTTGCTGCTTCAATGATGCTTTAAGGTCTAAGATGTGTTTAAATTTTATAATAAAGCATTCTCCAGTGTCTTATAGCTTTTGCTTTCAAGATCCTTTTGTTGGTGTACATGAAATTCTTAATGCAAGAAAACTGAAGAAGTTAGTAATTGTTATTAATTTGCTTATATTAAAGCACTTTAAAATTGCTTATGCAACCTCAGTATGCAATTGTAGTCATTACTACTTAAACTCAAAATCTTGGGTTCATGGACATATTATAGGATGGCATTATTTGATTCCCATTAAGGTAGGCATAGCCATAGTATTATCAAATGAAATTAGCTAATTAAGTGTGTACAGAAGTGGTACGCCTTAGTTTCTTGTTGAAATTTTAGTAGATTGAGCACCACTTTTATCAGTAATGTTTTTCTGATGTTCATGTTAGTGATTGCTATATCAATGCAGGTAACTTAGTGTCTGTAATTTATTGAACTCTATTGTTCCCCAGTTGGGCAGTCAATATAAATACAAAGCTCAAACTCAAGTAACTTCTGAAACAAGTCTAAAACAATGAAATTTAATGGAAAGTTACTCAAATATATTTTAGCTTTTTTCCAGACAATACTTCAAAATTCTTCAAATTATCATATTAAATATCATATTAAAGTTCAAGGTTTTCTCAACACTCTTCTAGTTGGTAGGTGTCCTAAACCTAAAGAATTTATTGCTCCTTAAATTAATTTTTTCCTCAAAATGTAACAAAGCTCCAATGTTGTTTGGGGTTAGCCTTTCACAATGGGCTTCATTGCTCCTTTGAATTTATCCTGAAATGTGGAAACTTCTCTTTGATTCCTCAAAGTATACCCTGAAGAGGAAGAATTCATGCTACTTGAAAAGTAGTTAAATGTGGCAGCTCTCATCACTCTTGCAGTTTTGTCTGACAAAAGAAAATGCAAACTTTTTTCCCAGGCCTATAGACTAAGCCATGTACATGAGAAGGAAACTTAGTAGTACTTTAAGGTGAAGATTTAGGACTCAATATTCTTATCTAGCACATAAACTTGCAATACATTTGTCTTATTCTGAATTATGTTAAGAAAAAAGAAGACAGATTTTGGAGAAAATATTCAGAGTCTAGGATACTAATAGCATTCCAAGTAGTACCATTTTGTCTTTCTGCGAATGGACTTTATCTGAGAAAAAAAAGTTAATGAAACATGTCTCTGTCATGTGAGGTTGTCATTTTTCAGTTTAGCAGATACTTTTTGAGGTCAGATTATGTGATAAACTCTATGAACCACTGGAGACTTATGTAGAAGCAGGAGGTGTAGCATTAAATCAGGTGATCTGATATATACCTACAGTTGCATCCTTGATATCTTTGTTATAGTTTCTCTGCCGAGGCTAATGTTCTGTGATCACAAGACAGAACTTGATTCCGCTTAGGATTTATGTTACTTTCCCTAGCTTTAAAATTATTTAGATATTCAGAAGGTAGTTCTGGATTTTGGGCAGATGTGGCCTTTACTGAAAAGTAATAGTAGCTTTGTTGGTAGAATATATTTAAAGAAAAATAATATTCAGATACTAAAACAAATTTTGACAGAGGCAGTACCTCTATGACTTAGTTTAAACCTATACAGTATTACTCATGTTCACATATAGACTGCATAGCAGTATGTTTTTATGCCTTTATACCTTTCCTTTTCCTCTATTTCAATATATGTTCACTTATTCACAATAAGTATGATGTGCCAGCTGCTCAGAAATGAGCAATATATTTACTGGTATAAGAGTGATAAAGGATTTCCAGGACTGTATTTATAGATTTATTTTTAAATTTCTAAGGAATAATTTAAAACATTAAAACTTTCTATTGTACAATTGAAAGTATGAAATGTATTTATTCATTCCATTTTTTTCATTGTGCATTGTAAGGAACTACATGCCTGAAATGTTCTTCTTATGCTCTAAAATATTGTGATGCTTGCATTTCCTATGATTTTAATCAGAAAGATACTGTGGATCTGCAAGTCAGTTTCACTGAAATGATCTTCCTTGTTTACACATGAGTTTTGAGTACCAGTCTTCCCCCACACACACTTATTACTGTTTATAGAAATGATAGCATTGCAGTTGGTATCACTGATTGTCCATGCTGTTGCTTCAATGAAGCCAGATGGGATTTGAATGCATGGTCTCTAAATATGACTTATTGACACAATATAAAATTCTCTTTTTTAGGGGAGAGGGTCACTACAGGCTGGGATCATTCTCCAAAGCACAAATTACTTGCTTAACAAGAAAAAGCTTGAGTGTCTGTTAATTGTCATGCTGGCACAGTGTCTGACTTTGGACTAAGGAGAACATGTGTAGTAGCATAGTTTAGTTTTCATGAAGCCATTCTCAAAATGATAAGTATGAAATCCTTTCTCATAACGTATTTTAGCACTCTATAAGTAACTCTATTCACTGGAGAATGTGGATATGCCTATCCATAACATTAACAAAAGGCAAAAACCACATAATGAATTGTGATAAAGAATGCTAGCCATTGATGTCCTATGCTACTCTATTGGTAATTCTAGGGATCTTGAGAATGATCTGAGAAAGGTGTGAGAAACATAGAGACAAGATAGTTCTGTTGCTAAAGCTATCATTGGGTGGAAATTGGATGATCTAATCACTGCATTTTGTACTGTTGTTTTTATATTTTACTGTAAGATAGACAGAATTTGTTTTTTTTTGTAGTTAATCATATTAAGACATTAAGGCTTACCTAGGCAAAGTTTCCTGTGTCAAATATGGGAAACCCTTTTTAGAACCACTGATAAGAAGCTGTTAATAGAGATTAATGGAAGAAATTTCTGCAACAAAGAAGTATTTTTTAAACTGTGCATTTCTGGACTAGTGCTAATGATTTATACATATTAACTTAGCTTATTCATATATAAATATGTATGTAGTTGATGCTTTGTGGGAAATTGAGATGATGTGTGTTTTTGAATTTACATGTCTATTTAAAGAATACTATTAGATATATCATTTTAGAAAAGATTCTCATAAACAGAATTTCAAGTTGTGTCCATTCTGGTATCTCATGTAAACAGCATTATGCTATAATTATTTCTATACACTGTTATAAATATTGAAATCATCCATTTTTCTATTTTGTGTTCTATTTTACTTTATGAATGATAATCTTTGTATAGACACCTTTGTATGTGGTTAACTTGAGAATGGAAGTCTGTGACAGCTTTGCTTTCTCCTGAATTCTGCCTGTTTCCTTAATCTTTTACTGATTGTAGACATGCTTAAAACTGAATTGAACTCTCTTCTCTCAAAACCAATTCTTTTTCTTTGTTGTTGTTTTTGGGCTACACCAGTATTGCTCAGGAGTTACTCTTAGCTTTGCTCTCAGAAATTGCTCCTGGATCAGGGGATCATATGGGATGCTAGGGATTGAACGTGCATCTGTCTGGGGTCAGCTCTGTGCAAGGCAAAGGCCCTACCCCTGTGCTACCACTCCAGCCCCTCCAAGCCAATTATGGACATGTGCAACTCAGTAGAAAGAAGGGTAGTAACTACAGAGCTGATCTATTTGCAGACAATTTTTGTTTCAATCCTATTGAGCTCCTATAATGGAGTCAAAGAGATTTAGATTCTGTATATACCTGATCTTTATTATATTTTTTTGTTTCTTTGCTGACACTCCAAAAAGAAATCAGGGATTATTTCTGCACTTAAAGATCATTCCTGGTGATCTCAGGGGACCATATGGGAAGGCTGGCAGAAAACCTGCATGATGGATAGAATCTACTTGGTGAGGTGTTCATGTTGTTGATTTTTGTTGTTGTTTATTTTTGAGCCAGCTGTGCTCAGGGGTTACTCCTGGCTCTGCACTCAGAAATTATTCCTGGCAGGCTCAGGGGACCATATGGGATGCTGGGGATTGACCTCAGATCCATTCCGGGTCAGCAACATGCAAGACAAACACCCTACTGCTATCTTATTACTCTGGCTCCCATTTTGTTGAGTTTTATTACTATATCCTCTGATTCTCTTCTGGCTCACAGAATTACTTGAGAAGTTAGCCACAAATCTTATAGGCTGTCCTTTGTAAATTCCTTTATTAATTTTGTTTCTTTCTGTATTCTGTATCTATCTTGGGATTTGTCATTCTGAGAACAATTTATTGTAGAGTACTTCTAGTTGAGTTTTTCCACAGGGATCCCTTGGACCCTTTAGAACTCAGTGCCTATAATTCTCAATTTTAGGGAATTCTTTTCTATTATTTCTTTAAATATTGCTTCACCAAATTTTCAATCTTGTTCTTCAAAAATTCAATTTTCTTATATTATTCTATCCAATGTATATCATACATACCTGGCATGCATTTTATTTCTTTTTAAAATTAGTTTTCATCTTCCATTTATTTTTTAGTGGTTTCCTTCATCACATCTTGAGTTTTTGATTCAGCTGCTGTTAATCTGCTGTTCAGAGGATCTATTAAGATTTTTTTTTTGGTTCTTCAGGCCACACCCATTTAATGCTCAGGGGAGGGGTTACTCCTAGCTAAGCGCTCAGAAATTGCCCCTGGCTTGGGGGGACCATATGGGACGCTGGGGGATTGAACCACGGTCCTTCCTTGGCTAGCGCTGGCAAGGCAGACCCTTACCTTTAGCACCACCTCACCGGCCCCTTCTATTAAGTGTTTTATATCACCTACCATACTCTGCTTTTCTGTTTATAGTTTTCTCATTTTAGTGCTTATACTTCTGTTCCACTGGTTTTGCTGACTAGCTGTGCCACTGTTTCTTTGAGCTCTTTAACCATTCTCTAAAGGTGTTACTAAAGTTATTGCCTATTTAGACTGGTTGGAACATATTGAGCCCTTTGTGCTTTTATTTTTTTTCCTCACTGAGCTTGATAAGCTTTTAAACATATTCAGCATCAGGTTTGCTGTGCTCTGACTATATTATTAGTATTGTGAAGTTAGGAAAGTTGCTGTGTGGATCTATGTGCTAGAGAGGCTGTGGAACTACTCCCAATGATAACTGCAGATGTGTGGGGATCCTAGTTTGAAAGAAAGGAAATTCACCTGCCTTT
Organism: Crocidura indochinensis; assembly: GCA_004027635.1. Taxonomy (NCBI): domain Eukaryota; kingdom Metazoa; phylum Chordata; class Mammalia; order Eulipotyphla; family Soricidae; genus Crocidura; species Crocidura indochinensis. Next base: position 8,505 of record PVKC010031755.1, on the reverse strand, counting down.
TTTCCCAGAAAGACCTTGGAGTTGTCAGTTAGGTAATTTTTCTAATTTGTTGGATATGGCAGTGTGATGTGCAGAGGTTCGGAAGTTGTGGAGTTGGGCCCACTGACATTGTGTCTTCCACTCTTTATAGCCACATAATACTTTACTGCTTGTGTGAGTATGGGCTAGTTTCTTAATTTGCTTGTGCCTTGCAAGTAGAAAGATTAATAATAAAGATTAATAAATAATAAAATAATCAGTAATGTAGCTTATAATGCTGTTATAAGAAATATTTATGTTTATAAGTTTTTTAGCAAGTGAGCTCCCGAACACCTGGCATTTTCTCTTCTTCCTTCTCTTGATTTTCATTCAAGCTAGTGTCATAAAAGTATATATGATATTAGTGTATGATTATCCTAACATATACTTTCCTTAATCCAAGGTTATAAGTATGTGCATGATACTAATTTATTCTGGGGTTATATGTCTAGTTTCCCTTGTTTAAGAAAAGTCTTCATTTTGGTGAAAAAGGTAACAATAGTCTGGTCAGTTTCATTGGTATAGTTTTGTTTGTTCTCTTAAAACAAATAACCACCATAATATGCAAAATATTAAAATGTTATGGATTTTACTTCTTTTTTTTTTTTTGGTTTTTGGGCCACACCCGATGACGCTCAGGGGTTACTCCTGGCTATTCGCTCAGAAGTCGCTCCTGGCAGGCACGGGGGACCATATGGGAACCGGGGGATCGAACCGTGGTCCGTCCTAGGCAAGGCAGCAGGCACCTTACCTCCTGCGCCACCTCCAGGCTCCCAATGGATTTTACTTCTATTTTAGACATTGGGCATAATGTAACTTTTATTGATAAATTGGATGCTACATTTTAGAGAAGTCAATCCAGTGGCACTTGAGTAGCCTAGGGAATCAATCCTCCTGGGTTTTAGACTTGCTCTATTGGCCTCATGGTTTAATTTTCAGCCTCTTTACATTGTGATACTTGGGTATCAACAAGACTATGCATATATAAATTATTGGCACATGACATATGGTATAAAACTCAGGGCTTCACATATCATAGTTATGTGCTCTACTAATAATGGTATTTCCCAGACTACTTGTATTTAAGAGGGATTTGATAACTAAAAGTTTGTAATCACTAATAACAGAACTAACTTTATAAAACTTTTACAAACTTTATTCTCAATGACTTATGATATACAAATTTCAACTCTCATATTAGTACATCATATAGGAGACCAAGACATGAGGTTACTTAACTCCACATTAAATTTTTACTTTGTAAAATCAGTGTAACAGAAATAGATTTGACTTCATTGCTTAAAAGTAAATTCATTTTTACTTTCAGGATGGATCTGACAGTTTCCAAATATGAAAGAATCTTACAGTAGCCTGTGGATTTTTCAATTCCTTTGTTATGTTCTTTTTATCAAGTGAAAATTCTAAGAAATTCTGAAGAGATTTTCACATTTTATAAGTCCCTCTTGATGCTTTTTTTTTACCCCACTCCCTCTTGATGCTTTTTTTTAAATTTCTATATCATTCGATATTTTTCTTGACTACTGAGATGCTTTGAGTCTTCCATCTTTCTATCTTAAGGAAGATCCCAGGGAATGATTTCCAAACAAATAATCAAATATTCGATGAGAATAGAGTGTATAATGGTCAGGACAATAGGTATATAAAGGCAGATCTATTAATCATCATTTATAATGGTCCTACTGTATATTAATCCCTAGGAGAATTTTCTATTCTCTCAGACCCTATTGATTTATCTCTGCATAAAAGCTGTTCTTGTTTTCAATTTTTTAGGTACTGTTTCTTTGGTGTTGGTCCCAAAGAGACGATGAGGATTTTTGCCATTCTCATTCCATCGTTAATTACCTTACTTCTGGATGACAGAGAGCAAAAATCCCTTGCCCTGCAGGAAGGACACTCATTCCCAGACCAGGATCTGTTTTTCATTACTCCTAATATAGAAAACCAAACAAACATACAAAAATGACATAGTAGTTTGGGAATTTTCTAAATGCTAGAGTTTTGTCATTTTAAATGACATCAGAAACGCTAAATGTTACATCTTAGATAGCTTTTACTTTACTACCATCTTTCTTTCAAATCAGATTGCAAAGGTGAATACTGTCACATGTTCTTCACATGTTATCTTTTCACAAGCACTTGGGACAAATATGATAGGTCTTTTTAGAATAAAGAACTATGTTGAAAGAACTTCATCATCATAGGGGAGAATTTTTTGAAGTTAGTGTTTTGAGGAAGATCCCAGAAACAGACAAATGGAAACTGAATTAAATTTGTAAGACTAGAAAGGCCTCACAAGATAGTCTTTATAGAATAAAAAGTCACCAGAAGATTTCTGGGCCAGAGATATGGTACAGCAGGGGAAGCAGTTACCTTGCATGTAGCTAACCCAAGTTTGATTCCTGGCACCCCATATTGTCCCCCTAGCCTGCCAGAGCTTCCTGACAACTTGGACAAGCATAAGGCCTGAGAATACCTGGTGTTGTCTAAAACAATAAATAAGTAAATGAATTTCTGCAACATGTGGGAAATTTGAATTTATTTTAAATGATTCCTATATAGTTATATAAATTTTAAGGTTCAGTCTTAAGAAGATGTATTGATTAAAAAAATTGAACAATTTAGGCTTGGAAAAGTAAAAACACTATGTAACATTACTTCAATTATATGTTTAAGTCAACATTTACAAAACTCTATACCTAATGCCATGAAAAGAGACCTAGATGAACCCTTATCTAATGTTTGAAATAAAAACACTTTTGCTCTGATAATTATGTTTGCTTCTATACTTTAATGATTAACATTTGCTAAGTTTAAGTTCTAGTTAAAAAGGTTGATTGTTATTTTCATAACTTCCAACTAAAAATATGTATGTATATGTATATATATATATATATATATATATATTCTTGGTTTTTGGGTCACACCTGGCAGTGTTCAGGGGTTACTCCTAGCTCTATACTCAGAAATCACTCCTGGCAGGATCAGGGGACCATATGGGATGCCAGAATTCGAGTCACCATCCTTCTGCATGCAAGGCAAACACTTACCTCCATGCTATCTCTCCAGTCCCTACTAAAAATGTTTTAATAATAGTATATAATATATGAACTATTCAGAATTAATCTTCATTAAAATTTAAATTTTATAAATGTAATATAATGCATTTTATTCAATTAAAATAATGTTTATAATATTGGAATTGGGAGGGCACAAGCAGTAGGAACTAAAATGTATTTAGTTTGTTTTTCAGTTTATACAGAAATAGATTAATAGAGAAAGCACTAATATACCTAGGCCTATATCAAATGAATTGTAAGACTTTTATGTTAAGGGTCTCAGATTTTGTAAAAATAAAAATGCCAAACTTACAAAAGTAAAACTTTACAAAACTTTAATTTTGACAAAAGTCAGAACCATTTATTGCATCCCAGCTCTGTTCCATTATAGAATAATATAATGGAAGTTTGTGTATGTTTCCTTAGCCCACGTCTTTATATTACTATTGTTTCATGATTTTTAATTGGATTACAGTGAATTACAAAGTCATTCATAACTTTTAGGCTTACAATAGACCAACGCCAATCTCGTATTTTTATTCTTAATGCATATCATATATATTTTCAGGATATTTGTTTGTTTTGGTTTGGGAGTCATACCTGGCAGTGCTCAAGAGCCACTTCCAATTATTTGCTTGAGGATCACCCCTAGAAGTGCAGGGAGATCATATGCTAAGTACCACATAGTACCTTCAAAGCTTGGGCTCACCTCATTGCGCACTCTCTCTCTCTCTCTGCCCCACTCCTCTTTCTGTCTTTCTTTCTCTCTCTGGGTCCTGTTTTCAATATTTATAGAAATAGTATTGTACTCTGTCTATCTTTTTGAATCCTAATTTTTTCACTCACTTTTGTGTCTTGAAAATTTATTCCAATTAGTTAAGATTTCTCAGGTTCAGAAACATGTTGCCTGTTGTGAGGCCATCAGCTTGATGGCAATATGTAGTAGTGGAAAATACAACTAGGGAATTGAATTGTTTGGATTTCACTTCACTCTGCAACTTACTTTTTATGAATCCTTAATGTCTTTATGTCTCCATTTTATGAAAAATGGTAATAGAATTAGTACCTAATAGTTACATTAATGGGAGCTCTGATGAGGAGAAAATGAATTAATATGATGCTCTTGGAGTACTTTGGGGCACTAGCCTGGGCACTATGTACACCATATGGGTATTATTTTAATGTTCATTTGAGAATATGTTTTCTTCTTTTTTTAGTGAGCATCAAGCAGTGCTCCAGAGAACCAGGGTTTCCCAAATATCTTTGATCAATTCTCTTATTCAGTGTGAAAACCCAAGGTTGAAATGCTGATTGGGCCCTGTAGTGCTGACTACACAGTGCTCAGGGACTCTCAAGTGTCATATATAATAGTACTCGGGGGCCTCCAGGACTATACCCAGTAATACTTTGAGGAACAATGTAAGTCAAGGGATCGTACCAATGTCATCTGGTTTCAAGGCATGTGTCTAAATCCCTGCACTAGTTCTCAGGTCCAAAGGATGTGCATTGATTCAGGAACCCCTTGCAATATTTATCTATTTCTATTTATACACATATACGCATAATATGTATTATATATTTATATATATATATGTTACATTCCGTGTTGTTACCTATGAGAAAACACCTCTGTGTTTGGATTTGGATTTGAGTCAGAGTCAAAAGGTCACTGAATGAGCCAGAAGGAGAAGTTTCCTGTGCTCCAGAGATTTATGAATCAATAAGAAACAATTATCTTTTGACTCAACCTCTTACAAAGTGAACTGGCACAAAAGAAATTTGTAGCATCTATGGAAGAATTGCCTGTCTTTTTGTGGGTTTGGTTTTATTGTGTCAGTGGGGCGACAGGGACAAATAAAATAGTGTGAAGTTCAATTTCATTTCCCTTTGATTGTATGCGTCACCCTCTAGTCCCTTTTCTCTGAGGGACCATAAATAGTGCATATCGTTATCTCACCTTTTGAGCTGAGAGCGAGTGGTTCTTGATGGGCTAGAGCTCAGAGCAAAGTGAGTGGTTGAGACTGATGCAAATCACTCTAGAGATTTAAAAGGAAAAAAAAAGAGAGAGACTAGGTGGAGCTGAAACAGTCCAATGACTTCAGATCTGTGTCAACTCTTCATTCTGAGCCACCTGGATCTCCTTAGTTGGTTCATATGTAGATAGTCAGATTTCTTAAAATATGAAAGTGTTTTTAAACCAGATGGAAGAACTGAATTCAGTCCTTGTTCTCGGTCAGAACCAATTTTAGCATGACCACATTTGAATGATTTTAATGAAATTTGTCATTATGACAGCATAAGTAGTAAAAATCAAAGAACATCTGTATTCTAATATTCTAATGAGGAGGGGCCAATAATGATACTACTCATAATATATAAAAATCAAAATTTTGAATTCTAATACTTCTATGACATTTACTTGGCTGAAGAAGACACTGACCCAGCAAGCTAGAGAAAGTTGTTTAAAACCCCAATATCTATGTAAATTAATTACAACTTTAAACACAGGTTATTCAAACTCAAACTAACTTGGGATATAGACATTAAAATTGACCTGGGTTGAATTCTGGTTATTTCATTCACTCACTTCTAACCAGATTCCTAACCTTTGTGAGCCTTAAAGTTTCCAGGTAGAAAATAGGCATAATCATTTTTCAGTGTATCTATGAAAGTCTAAGTATCTATGCAAGTCGAAATAAGTGATGGATATCCAATGCAATACAATTTTAATTATGTAGGGATTGGCAAGATAGTACAAGAGAAAATGTGCTGCAACATACTGATATACCCTGTCTCAGCTTTAAAAAGTGCTATTACTATCTACACAATAGAATCAATATTTGATTTCTGTGATCCACAGATATTTTCTGAGACAGAGAAAATGTGAGACTTTTAGGCCTGTGAAACCATTTTAATGCCAACTAATTTAAAACAAAATAAAATAACAAAAGTTTTTTGTGATTTCTATAAGGAGACATATTCTTTGCATAATAGGGTTAATAGCATGCTCTTGATGTAGGGCATCAATTCTTGCCCTTAGGAGTTGAAAGTGTGCCATGGAAACAAAGATGTAAACAAAAACTTAGCTTGAGAGTAAATAAGGAACAATTGTTCTTGGAACAATTGGTTTTGGAAGTAGAAAACTGAGAGTGGCTTCCTTTGTTATTGGTGTGAGTGAATATGGTCAAGAGAGGCTCATTTGGGAAATTTTTAATTTTAAGGAATACAAAGTAACCTTAATAAGAAATGATGTAAAAAATCATATGGTTTGGGGAACTAAGAAATGGTGCAAAGACCGAGCATGTGATCTTGTGTTTTAAGATGAGCTTACTCATTTTTAAAATTCATTTGTTAATGACCTATTCTTTGCCAGATACTATTTTAATTGCTTAGAGTCAGTGTTGAGAAAATATAATGTCTATTTTAAGACCTTAATTTTTTGTGCAGAAATAAAAAAGTATAGAAATAGCATGCCTGAAATATAATGTCAGATAGTGGTGAGTACTATAAAGAAATAAACACATTAAGGGGACAGAGTGAAAATAAAGAGTTCCTTAGACACAACGCTCTAAGGATAAGTGAGATTTTGGTAAAATCCAAAGAGCATAATGTAAATGACTTACAACTTGCTGCAGTAGGAAGAAATGACAAGTGCAAAGGCCCTGAAGTGGGAATAATAAGGTTAGCATATTAAGAAAGGGGATTGTTTATAGTCTTGTAGACTGTGGAAAAAGCTTTGAATTTATCTTGAATATTTTGGAAGGTTTTGAAAGGGTTTTTATATAGCACTTTGACAAGCCATTTATATCTTAAATAGATTGCTCTGGCTATCAAATTAAATTAGACTATTTATTTATTTACAGGGGGTGGAGCTCTAGTGCAGTGGTAGGGCATTTGCCTTGCACACGGCTGACCTAGGAACAGATTGCAGTTCGATCCCCTGACGTCCCAAATGGTTCCCAGAGCCAGGAGCAATTTCTGAGCACAGAGCCAGGAGTAGCCCCTACGCATCACCGGGTGTGTTCCAAAAACCAAAATAAATAAATAAATAAATAAACCTTATTTATGAGCTTATAATCATATGGTTGACAAGAGAGTTGGAATAAAGCCATAATGTTTGAGTTAGTGATATATAGTTTGATTTGTACCATATTTAGAGATTCAGTAGATAGTAATTTCTAATCAAATGAGGAAAATGGGGTGGCATTAGAGTTACTGACTGAGAAAATTGATTATGGAGACATCTTCCATTGAGCTGGCAAAAAAGGGTAAACTTGCTTTGGAGTAGATAATATAAAATGTTCTGGTTAGAATCTGTGAAATTTGACATAGGCTATATGCATTATAGAATTAAAATCTTGAGCCTGGGATACATCTCAAGTGGTATTCTATTAAAAAGGCCAAGAACAGTAGATTGAGAAATTGAGAAAATACAGAAGAGTTTGACATAACAAAGTTGATAAGAGAAGTAAGGGGGGGGGGGTTCCTAGGCTGATGATAGGCCAATAATCTGCAAACTGAATGAATATTTAGATTGAAAGTCATTGGTGATTTTGAGAAGCTTTTTCAGTGAAGAGATGAAAATATAACTTGAATGGGTCCAAGAAACTAGAAAGGCCAGGCAGTGAGGACAATAATTATAGAAATATTGCTGAGCATTTTGCATAAAATAGGTATGGGAAGACAGGAAATGTAGGATGCTTGGGCATAGTTTTTATTAATAATATGGTATTTTATATGCTTGTGAAAATTGACTAGAAAATGAAAAGAATTGCTGAAAGAGAATGTGGGTAATTCAAGAAGAGTAAGTGGCTTCTTATGCTTAATTATAGCTTGAACCAGCTATACTAATATTCTTATTAAATTTTTGTTAAAATGAAAGATTACCTATCTGATGGTAGATCTTTTAGTTTTATAAAGGTACCTTGTGCTTAGAATTTTTTCTTTTAGGGTTTTGTACCTTTGTCTATGGTGTTCAGGGATTACTATTGGCTCTGTGCTAAGGGATCACTCCCTGTGGGGTTGGGAGATCATATGGGATGCTGAGGGTTGAACTGCATCTCTTGCATACAAGGCAAGTACAATACCCACTATGTTATTTGTCTGGCTCATGTGCTTGTTTTTAGAAGGTTTCTCCAAATATGTTTGAATAGAGATAGACCAAGAATTATAATGTTTGAAACAATATAATGTATTTGCTTAAGATAATATAATCAGGGGCCCGGGAGATAGCATGGAGGTAAGGCGTTTGCCTTTCATGCAAAAGGTCATTGGTTCGAATCCCGATGCCCCATATGGTCCCCTGTGCCTGCCAGGAGCAATTTCTGAGCATGGAGCCAGGAGTAACCCCTGAGCACTGCCGGGTGGGACCCAAAAACCAAAAAAAAAAAAAAAAAAAAAAAAAAAAAAA
>PVKC010031754.1:0-14434 GCA_004027635.1 Crocidura indochinensis | reverse complement strand
GCAGTGCTCAGGAGTTACTCCTGGCTCCATGCTCAGAAATTGCTCCTGGCAGGCATGGGGGACCATATGGGGCACCGGGATTCGAACCAATGACCTTTTGCATGAAAGGCAAATGCCTTACCTCCATGCTATCTCCAGGACACCGGGAAAACATTCTTAAGTAAAAGATGTTATTTGGAAGCTCTTCAATGACATGAGTATCTGGCTATGGTTTCTATAGACTGCCTATGACTTCCACAACTTCTTAATATATATTTAAAAAATGTTAATGGAGGTGTAGGGAGGACAATTCGGTGATGGGAATCCCCCTGATTTTATGTAAATATGTACCTAAAATATTATTGTCAACAATATGTAAGCCATTATGATCAAAATAAAAAAGTATATTAAAAAACAAAAATAAAAAACCTTTTTTTTTATTTTGCTTTTTGAGCCACACCCAGTGATGCTCAGGGGTTACTCCTGGCTATGAGCTCAGAAATCAGTCCTGACTTGGGGGACCATATGGGACACCAGGGGATCAAACCTTGGTTCGTCCTAGGTTAGCGCGTGCAAGGCAAATGCCCTACCACTTGTGCCACTGCTCCAGCCCCTAAAATATTTTAAGTCAAATCATCATTAATCAGTTACCATCTGTAAATTGCTTGCTTAAGTCAGTCTTCCTAATAAGAAAATATTGACAACAGACATCAGGTTTGTTGAATTATCTATGAAGGTGTTTTTATTATGTCTTATTATCTATGTCTTATTATTATGTCTTCCTATCTTATTATTAGGCTTTATTATCTGTGGAGGCATCTTGAATTTAATAAAAACAATTTTGTATTTGCTGAAAATGAAGAATGAGCACCTACACAGTGCTCAAGGCTAAAAGCATACTCATGACAGTATCACCTCTAAATACCTAGGTTAATGAGGTGTTAATGGAACCTCTCACCTTAGTAACAACTGTCGAAAATGAAGGAGTTTTTGTCATAAACCCAACCATTTACACAAGACTCTGTGCCTAGCTCACTTGTGTTGGGGAAGGTGCCATTAAATGAAGCAGCTGCCACTCAGGGTAGATGAAGTGACGGTACTTCTCTGGCTTCAGGTTGGAGTCCTTTGGGATGGAGATACTCAGAAGGGCCTCTTGTCTGAGGACCCAAGTTTTATCAGTGGTTAAGTTTTGTTAATGGTGTTATTATCAAGGAGGTGGAGCCAGTAGTGGTGGTGAGGCACAGCTGCAGTGAAGTTCTCAGGAGAAAATGATGATACACTTTGAACATGGCGAGACCAAGGAAAAGCATTTGAAGACTCTGGAATCTCCTGAGGATTCTCTTCTCATCCAGGAGGCTTGAAAAGGTTTATCAGATGATTCCCTCCCAGAAGAGGAAAGAAAAAAAAAAAGGAGTCTCTGAAGAAAAGTGCAGATTCTGGCCTTCTCTTTAGCAGCATCCCCCCACTTCTCCCCCAATGCTATAACTCCAGGCTGTTTCGGGATTAGGTAAAGAGTTATTTTCCTTAAAATCACAAAACTTGGTAAAATACTTTGTAATTAAAGCAGATGGTAATTAAATAGGTTGGTAATTAAATAGTTGGTAATTAAATAGGCTAAAGGTAATTTTTGTGAAGATTCTTGTATTCATCGATACCTACTGTAGCTTTACTCTTTGATCTGCCCAATCACTGTGGGTAAACAAAAATAACCCAGGGAACTGTTGGGGACACAGTCTTTTCAAAAATCGTAATTTGTGGCATTTCAAGGAAAATGCCTTGTGTGGTAAATATTGAAAGTAAATGAGTTAAAAAAAATACCTAGTTAATTTAGGGGCCGGGCGGTGGCGCTGCCGGTAAGGTCCCTGCCTTACCGCGCTATCCTTGGACGGACCACGGTTTGATCCCCCGGTTCCCATATGGTCCCCCGTGTCTGCCAGGAGCGACTTCTGAGCGCATAGCCAGGAGTAACCCCTGAGCGTCACTGGGTGTGGCCCAAAAACCAAAAAAAAAAAAAAAAAAAAAAAAAACCTAGTTAATTTAACACCAAAAAGTTAAAGAAAACAACTCTGGGTTTAATGAAAGCAAGTCGTGTCTGACTCAATCCTTCCCTTTAATAAGAGACATTCTGATGCCTGTCAAATCACACCTCAAACTCACTTTGAAAATAAGTTAACTTGATGTAGTCCCAATTGTTAATCTTTGTTTCCTTTTGTTTTGTCCAATGACATGGAATCCTGAAAGATGCTTCTAGATTCAATGTTACAATGGTTCTTTCCAGTTACCTAATGTAAGTAATGGATTCATGTCCGATACTGAGCTCTTCAGTCTATTTTGAATTGGATTTTGTGCCTGGTGTGAAATAAAAGTCTGCTTTTAATTTTTTACATGTGACTGACCAATTTTCCTGACAGTTTATTGAAGAAGCTTTCCTTGGTCTATTTCATACTTTGCTCACCTTGTAAAAGATTAACTCAATATAACCTGAGTATCTGTCCCTGGGTACTGAATTCTGTTGCATGGATCTAAGCCTCTGTCTTTATTTCAGTACCATATTGTCTTAATTACTATAGAGTATATATACTATATTGATATGCTATTTAAAGTACTATTTATAGTATTATAAATGTAGTATAGAAGTAATATATAGTATATATTATTTAAAGTGTTATTTATAATATTATTTAAAATTGGGGTGGGAGAGAAGCTTCTCATCATTTTCCCCCTAAGATTTTCTTAACAATTGGAGATATTTTATTACTCCATGTAAATTTCAACAGCATTTGGTCTATGTATTTTTTAAATGTCAAGGATGTTTTTATAGAGATTGCTTTGAATCTAAATAGTGCTTTGGGTAAGACTGACATTTTTGACAATATTAATCTTTCCAGTCCATGAACAGGGATTATATTTTCATTTCCATATGTCTTCTTTTATTTCTGTTAATAGCGATTTATAGTTTTCTTTGTAAAAGTCTTTCACCTCTATTATTAAACTCACTCCCAGTTATTTGATTATTTTAGGCATATTTGTGGATGGTATTTTTAAAATTTTCTCTCTTCTATTGAATCATTTACATATTGAAATGTCATGAATTTCTGTATGTTGGCTTTATAGCCTGCCACTTTATTATACCAGTCTATTTTTCTAAGACTTTTAAAAGAGTCTTTGAGGTTTTCTAAGTATCATATCATATCATCTGCAAATAGTGATGGTTTCACTTTTTTTTTCCATAATGAACCCCAATAACTTATAATAGTATATTGAATAATAATGGTGAGAGTTTGTAACTTTGTCTTGTGCCTGTTCTAAGAGACAATTTTAGCTGTGGCTTTGTGGCTTTAACTATAATGAAAAAAGTTCCTTCTATCTCCATTTTATTGAGAGTTTCTTACCCTAAATGGGTGTTGGGTCTTATTAAATACTATCTCTGAATCATTGATATGATCATGTAATTTTTGCAGCACTGGTAGAAGGAAGTGAGCTCTTGGGTGTTGAGTATATTGTTGGAATGATGCATGCACAAAAAGTATTCTTGACAGAATCCTGTTCCCTAAACAAAAATAGCAAACATTTAAAACTATTATTATTTCTTGTATTGATATGGTGTATTATGTTGACTGTGCATATTAAATCATCCTCAGAGCTCTTGGATAAATCTTACTTGGTCATGTTGTACATTCTTTTTTATGTATTATTGGATTCATATTTCTAATATATTGTTGAGGATCTTAGGGATCATCATGGATATACATGACAATCTGCTTTCAGCGATATTTCTGCCTGCTGTTAGTATCAAGTTGAACTTTACACTGCTTCACAGAAATGATTTGAGGGATTCCTATTTGGCTTTCTGGATGAATTTGAAAAGGATTGGAAGTAGGTCTTCTGTAAAGTTTTGGAGAAGTTTGATAGCCATTTCCATGTTATTGCTAGTGTTTGTTCTGTTCAGTTGCTCTTTTTTCCTCTTGATTCAACCTTGAAAGGTTATAAGAATCCAAAAATTTATCCATTTTTTCCTTCTGGGTTCTTCAACACCAAACGAAGAAACTTCTCTCAAATAAATAAATAGATAATAAATAAGTAAAAGGACCAGCACTTAAAAAGCGGACCGGAAGAAGAAAATTTAGCATTCTTTTGACAAAGGATTAATATCCAAGATATATAAAGCACTTATAAAATGTGACAAGACAAATAAATTCCTTCCAAAAATGACGAAATGAGAGAAACAAAACTTTCCTCAAATAATACATAAAAATAATACATAAAATTGGCTCTACATTAAACTAAGAAGTTTCTGAAGCACAAAACAATGACCAGAATAAAAATGATCAGATTAAAAAGATATTCCACAGATTGAGAAAAATATTTTCCCACCACTCATCTAACAAAGGGTTGCTATTCAAGATATAAAAAAATACTGGCAAATATTAATAAGAAAAAACCCTATTAAAAATGTGTAGAAGTGAACAGAAACTTTTTCAAATAAGATGTACTGATGACCCGATGGTATCAGAAAAAATGCACTCATCATAAGGGAAATGCAAGTCAAAACAAAAATGAGCCCAGGAGATAGCATGGAGGTAAGGCGTTTGCCTTTCATGCAAAAGGTCATCGGTTCGTATCCTGGTGCCCCATATGGTCCCCCGTGCCTGCCAGGAGCAATTTCTGAGCATGGAGCCAGGAGTAACTCCTGAGCACTGCCGGGTGTGACCCAAAAACCAAAAAAAAAAAAAAAAAAAAAAAAAAAAAAAAAAAAAAAAAAACAAAAAAACAAAAATGAGGGGCCCGGGGGATAGCATGGAGGTAAGGCGTTTGCCTTTCATGCAAAAGGTCATCGGTTCGAATCCCGGTGCCCCATATGGTCCCCTGTGCCTGCCAGGAGCAATTTCTGAGCAGGGAGCCAGGAGTAACCCCTGAGCACTGCCAGGTGTGACCCAAAAACCAAAAAAAAAAAAAAAAATGAGATATGTCATGCCAGTGAAACTGGCACACATGGCAAAGGACAAAAACTCTGAGCACTGACATAGGTATGGGGAAATATAGCTCGCATTTACTGCTGTTGGAAATCTTAACTGGTTCATCTACACTTTTTGGGAAAACAATAAGGACACTTCTCAGGAAAAATAGGCATTTGAGCTTTTATATAATCCATAAATTCCACTTTCTGATACTATGAAGCAGGCAGGTTGGATGTTAGGGGAGCCCTCTGGCAATGAGTTCTTGGAATGTAAATTCTTTTTTTTTTTTTTTGAAATATAAATTCTTGGGATGTAATAAAACCAAGAGATGGGATTTGAAGAGGTTACTGTCATTAGGCCTAAACTGATTGGAATCTTACTGCCATGACCAATCTTCTGGATTCAGTAACTAAGGTCTGATAAAATTATTGCCCAGCACCACTGCAGGCCCAGAGAAGGTTAGATGCCTACTGTATGTGGTCCTCAGAAGACTTACTTTTATGTCAACAACTCTGTGGTGATACCTCGTGAATTTAACTCTAGTCAAAAAAAACAAAACAAACAAACAAAAAAAAAACTCAGAGAGGAGATAGTAGGAATGGAAAGGGACAGAAAACTGCAGGAAAGAGTCATTGCAGATCATGTGTGACGAATCTCTTTGGTTGACCATTCCTCTCAGCTCTTACTCATAATTGAACTACTAGTGGGTCCATACGTGTTCAACTATCTCTTAATAACCTCTTAAATGTATGTGGACTGCATCAAATTGATGGCAGACTAGACTCAATACAGGCCCTTTGATGAGTTCCAGGAGAGACCGGAAGAGGAAGATGTGGATCCACAGGAATCAATGACGACCTTTGTATACTAACGCAACTATCTTATTTTCAGATCACCATTTTCACCTTTAAATAAACTCCAGAAGAAAGCTCTTGTTTATCAACTTGGGCAAGCCCCTCCCAAGAATTATAATGCTCATGCAGATAACCACTTATCTGCTTCTTTACTCCTGCTATGGTCACTATGCAAATAGCTTATCTGTTTATTTTTTTGTTTATTTCTGTTTTTGGGTCACACTTGGTGCACATTTTTGCTGCCTGTTTATATTCTAAGGCCTCTACTGTTTTATCCAGGGAACCTTGGAGTTGTTTGTTTGGTTTTCTTTTTTTTTTTTTTTCAGGAGGATGATTTCCCACACAAAGAGTGACCTTTGTGCAGCTCCAGGAGGTAATCTGTGAACCTTGGAAACATCTAGTCTGATAAGAATTTCTTGATGTAACTGGGCCTTGAGTCATGATGGACCAATGAGCATAGAATTATTCTGGTTTTGATTTATATGGGAGCACGGGTCATTCTGCAAATATATCTTTTTGTTTAATTATTGGGGGAGGTTTGGGGACTACACCTGGTGGTGCTCAGGGGTTACTCCTTGCTCTTCACTCAGAAATCACTCATGGCAGGTTCAGGTCTATATGGAATATCAGGAAACAAACCCAGGTCCATCCCAAGTCAGCTACATGCAAGGCAAATGCCCTATCACTATGCTATCACTCCAGCCCCTGTTTATATAATTCTTGAGAGACTAAAAGTATGTCTGTCTTAGCTCTGGGCAGTTAATGCTTGTATTTGGACTGTCTTTGCTTATGGTACACAACTGGTAAAAATACAGGGCAACTAAATTGTAGAGTTAGCAATTATTCATCCATCTCTCCATATAATGCACTAATAATGGTTGAATTGAGCAGCATATTTATTGGGAAAAGACCCAAAAAAGCTTGTACCTGATTTCTCCTCGATACTATCGTGCTTTGGTCTTGTTGTACCAACCCATCTTGGGATAGAGGGTTATGGGGATCACCTGATAATATGACTTGATTGACTCATTATTCTGGCTACAAGGCAACTCTATCCTCAATAGTTCTGATTATCATTCCATGATTCTAGTCATCTCTAGAGTTGATGATGTGTTAGGATTGAGCTTGCTATGTACTTCACAAAGCCTCTTTCCCCACTATACACCGCTGATGACACAGGGCTCTTCAAGTAGTAAGAACTCACATGGAAAGCAGCCTAAATCTTCTCCAAACTGTCCTTCTACATAACCTCTGAGAATGAACCTTCTGGGTCACTCGATGACTGGATGAAAGCTGGATTCCCAGTTATGTAGGATGCAGTGTCCAGTATAGAAGAGACTTGGTACACTATTTAATGTCTTCTTATACCAGGATATGGAAGGTGCAATCATTTGCTTTTGAATTTTGAGGGAATATGATACCATTTTTCATGCCTTCAGGTTACAGAAAGTTAAAGTATGCCTGATACCAAGGACATATATGTAAATCTTTGCATAGTTTCACTTCCTACTTGCCTATGTCTTAACAATTTCAACTGTAGACTGGCCATTTCCTGATTTCAATCTAACAAACCCCTTCAGTGGTACAGAGGACCCAGTTACTACCATACACAAAGTGTAGAAAGTCCCGGTCTTTGTTGTATCCTGTGAAGAGAGGATAAAAATGTCATTTTGCAATATTACTTATACCTTCTACAAAATAATGTGAGTTTCATCTTCTCACTCTTCATAAAATAAACTCAAAGAATTCATTCTTGAAATCTTGACCAAATTTCATCATAAAAGGTCATGCTTATTCTCTTTAATGAAGTTACCACGTGTTGCATAACTGTTTCATGAGAGTTCCTGTTCAGTTCTGTTTGAATTGGTCCACTCTGTACTCAAAAATGCATCAAGGGGTGTTTCTTTTGACTTCATTGACAAATGAGAACAAATTAGGAACATCCATTCCTTTGTCCTTTGGCCATCCAGATTGGAATAATTCCTAAAATTCAAAAGTAGCAACTATTATTTTAAAACTATTACTTTTATTAAAGTCTTAGAAAAGCATGTGTGATGTGGTGTGCTATATGCAATTGTGTCTCAGTTTCCACTTTAGATTTTGCTTGTTTGAGTTAATTTTTGTTTGGGGGCCACACCCAGATGTACTCAAGGTTAACTCCTGACTCAATACACAAGAATCACTCTTGGCATGACTTAAGGAGACCATAGATGGGACTAGGATTGAATATGGGTCAGTCACATGCAAAGCAAATGCCCTACCCTCCATACTATCACCCTGGTCCTTGTTATACTTCTTAATCATAGACAAGGCATCAATATGGATGTTCTGCAACTACCATGTGTGTTCAACCTGTAATAAATGTGGACACTGCAAAGCAATCAATTTTGTTTCTGTGGAGCTAATCTAATGCCAAACTGAATCAGGCAGAGCTGGTACAGACTATTCTTATACTGCTTGTTTTCTACCACATTTGGTCTAGATTTGTTACCTGTTTTCTTTGTTTTTTGTTTAATTAATATCTTTTTTTTTTTTTTTGGTTTTGGGCCACACCCGGTGACGCTCAGGAGTTACTCCTGGCTATGCGCTCAGAAGTCGCTCCTGGCTTGGGGGACCATATGGGAAACCGGGGGATCGAACTGCGGTCCGTCCTATGCTAGGGCAGGCAAGGCAGGCACCTTACCTTCAGCGCCACCGCCTGGCCCTAATTAATATCTTTATCTAGGGGCCGGAGAGATAGTATGGAGGCAAGGCATGCTTGCCTTGCAACAAGAAGGTTAGTGGTTCTAATCCTGGCATCCCATATGGTCCCCTGAGCCTTCCAGGAGCAATTTCTGAGTGTAGAGCCAGGAGTAACCCCTGAGCGCTGCTGGGTGTGACCCAAAAACCATATATATATGTCTTTATTTAAGCACCAAGATTACAGACATGTTTGTAGTTGAGTTTCAGTTTAAAAAAAAACAGCCCCCTTCACCAGTGCAATATTCCCACCATCAATGCCCCCATCATATTATCAGTTTTCTTTGTATTTTCTGTTTACATCCTTATATTACCTGGTTTCTCCTATTCAAATTCTAGATTTTTGAGTAATAGTATGACTTACAGAGTATTTTTATCATAATAAATTCTGTTTCATAACCTTCTCCCTAGCTTAGGAGGTGCTGGGAGGCTTGGCAGGCCCCCAGCCATCCCCCTCTTTTTTCCACAGACCCCAGGCCTTCCTTCCCTGGGTGCAGGCCCAGGCAGCCAGAAAGGTGGATGCTGGGAGGACTCTAAAGGGGTCCCCAGGCTTTCCCCCCTCACTCTCCTCTAGAGGGGAGGGGCTTAGGGAGGAGGGCAGCAGATGTCTGGCTTCCAGTTCTATACCAAATCCTTTTCTATTCTGGAGGCTAGCTCTTGCCAGTATGGGACTTGGAAAGACCCTAGAGTGAAGGCCTTCTTCATAGCTTGGGGGTGCTGGGAGATACTGGGCTGTGCTGGGGTAGTTACTGGTAATTGTTTTTCTTACTGATCTTCATTTTCAAAACTGCGCAGGGGCTAGCGGGGGTACAATATATATTAATAGTATTCCTTATATTAATGTATGTTTTGCATATGCAGAATATCCATCTTGTATTCTGCCCTTGCCCACCACCCTACAAGCTCATTTTTAGTCCTTCGCTCCTTCACCCCCAACCATTATTACCCCACATTTACCCTTTTATTTAAATATATATTTTTTATTATAATTATGAGAACAAAGATGCAAAGAAAGAGGACAAGGTAGGGTTACAGTGGAAGGACAGTCACTCATAACATAATTCTCAGAAGAAGTCCCCTTGCTGATATGTTAACTTTGAATTTTCGGCCAACGGACATTGAGATAAATAAAACAGAATTCATGTACAATTGCTTGAAAAAACAATTACAATTGTTTTTCAAGACCCCAAATTATAATATTATGATTATAATATTATATAATTATATACATTATAATGCTTCTTAATAGCACGCAAGGCTATCTAAAGCCATAAAAACTTATGTAACTCCTTAAATATTAGAGGCATACTATTTTTTAACATTTTCATGTACATGCGTATTAGTTTAGGTTAACCTCAAAAATTTAAGTGGGTTTTTTGTAAGGATTAGAGTCAAATGAGCACAGTAAAAATCGGTGTTAAAGTGGCATTTGCTGTTTGCATAGGCCCAGCAAAATATGAGGGGCATGGAAAGAAATAACCTTGACCTAAATACATAGAGACCCTATCCCTGAAGTTTCCTGGCATAGGACCAACTCTAGGCTCCAGGCAAGCTAGATAGTCCAATCCAATACATTGTAGTGCCAACATACTTTTATTTTTTACACAGTTTCTGTTGTTGGTATCATGTTTCTGTATCAAAGATCCTTGAATCTGCATATGCTGCATTGAAGTCAGGATATGGAGCATCCTCCTGCCTCACCTCGTAGTTAAAGGGCAATGCACGAAGCCCTATCCTGTAAGCAGGTCCTTGTTGTTGTTAGTCTTCTCAAGTGTTAAGGGAAGACTCTTCTGAGCAGTTCGATGTCTGAGCCGTGGTAGGGTCTTCCGTGATAGAGGATTGCTTCCTGGTGATGTTATAGAGAACTTGGATGTTTTGTAGATGGCTTCCATAGTTCAGAGATGAATGGATAATGCCCTTTCTTCTGAGGCCTGTGCCAGGTCATTATGTCAGTGTTCAGGGTATAAGGTCCCTTACACTACAAGATTTGTGTGTTCTAATCTCTATTAAATAAGATCTTATTTGTATGTATAGTATTTTCCCATTTTAATGTGCCTATGCAAAAAAGGAACAATGCCACGTGGTGATATTGGTGAATATGGGGAGCACATGAACAAGTCCAACAAACTCAATGACATGGTTCAATCAAAAGCATTAACTGGGGGACTCTATCACCAGAATTGCTTATAGAACAACTCATAAAGAGATGGAAAAAAGTGGTTAGAACCATCTCTATCAAGAGAATATCTAGTAAGATTTACAGATGTCAAAGAAAAAACACATAAAATATTTGAAAGAAATACATGTTCATAGTATGTCTTTTGAAATAGTTCAGGATTGTTAAACATAATGCATAGTATTGGTCTGTGATTAGGATTGTGAAGGAGTGAAGTTAAAAAGAGTAATGTGGGTCAGTGGCGTTTGGGAGGGTAAGAGTAAAGGAGTAAAAAATAAGCTTTATAGGGGAGTGGGAAAGGGCAGAATACAAATAGACATTCCGGATACACAAACAATAACATAAGGATTGGGAATATTCTTAATATATTAGGTAACGCCCCCGCGCGGTTTCCACCCCAGAAGACCTGGAGGCCGGGGGCCGAAGAGGGGACAGCTAGGAGCCTATCAAGGCCCCCAGCACACCCAAGTTAGAGAGCAGGCCTTCCACTTGGGGCTTCCCAAAACGCCATGTGGGAAGACCCACATTTACCCTTTTTATATGTATTTCCTTAACAGTTATAATTCTTACTAAATATTCTCTTATACCATGACGCTTTTCCCCACTATTTTGTCTGTTCTTCTCTTTGTGATCTGTTCAATAAGTAATTCTGGTAGAAGAGTCCCTCAGTTTAAAGCTTATGTTAGAACCAAGTTATAGGGATTGTTGGACTTGTTCTAGTGGGCCCCATATGCACCAATAATGCCACCGGCATTCCTCTTTTGCATAGGCACATTAAAATGGGAAAATACTAAACATACAAACAAGTTCTTATCTAATAGAAATAGAAATACACAAATTTTGTAATGCAATGGACCTTATACCCTGAACATTGTCATATTGACTTGGCCCAGGCCTCAGGAGAATAGGCATTCTCCATTCACCCCTGAACCAGGGATATCATCTACAAAACAACCACAGTTGTCTATAACATCACCTGGAAGCAATCCTCTACCGGGGAAGACCCTACTATTGCTCTGGTATTAACCTACTCAAAAGAGACTTCTCTTAACACTCAGAAGACTTAACAACAACAAAGATCTGCTTTCAGGACAGGGCTCTCTGCATTGCCCTCTAATTATGAGGTGAAACTAGAGGACGCTCCACATCACTCTGACTTTGATGTAGGATATGGACAGATTTCAGGATCTTTAACTACAGAAACCTGACACCAACAACAGCAACTGTGTGAAAAATAAAGTGTATTGGCACTACAGACAA
The DNA here is from genome assembly GCA_004027635.1 of Crocidura indochinensis. Lineage (NCBI taxonomy): Eukaryota > Metazoa > Chordata > Mammalia > Eulipotyphla > Soricidae > Crocidura > Crocidura indochinensis. The sequence goes on along the minus strand of PVKC010031754.1, from coordinate 2,468 downwards.
TGACTTGCGTTGGACAACTTAGTATGCCTGGCACCTAGAGTTGGTATTATGCCAGAAAACTTCAGGAGTAAGGTCTCCTTGTATTTGTGCCAAGGCTTTTCCTTTCCATGTCCCCCATATTTCGCTGAGCCTATGGAAACAACTGCCACTCTAACACCGTTTTTGCTGTGCTCCTTTAACTTTTATCCTTAAAAAAAGAGAGAGAGAAGAAAATAATAACTTTGCCTTTGTTCTTCCTGAAACAAATGTATTCTGATCAATTGTGTCAACTATGTGATATACTTTCTTTAAATAAATTTTTAAAAATTCTGTCTACATGATCTCTTCTTTAAAGTGAATGTTCATTTTTTTTTTATTTTTGGGCCACACCCAGTGATGCTCAGGGGTTATTCCTGGCTATGAGCTCAGAAATCGCTCCTGGCAAGGGGAACCACATGAGATACTGAGGATCAAACATGAGTCCATCCTAGATTGTTTGTGTGCAAGGCAAATGATCTACCTCTGTGCTATCACCTCGAGCCCTGAAGTGAAAATTCTTAATGCAAATAGTATTAGGATCTTTTGGAACAACTACATGGAATTTCTTCAATGTCTGCCCTTCTGTAAGAATTATAGCCTCTTCTTGATTTGGTGAGTGTGTGTTTGAGAACCTTCTTGGACCTTAAAATTAGAGACTTTGCCTCATTTGGTGACTCTCCTCAAAGTTCACTTATCCCATGATTTTATTTAATTGGGTGCATTTGTCATATTCACTGGTAGCTCATTTATCTAGCCTATAGATATGATGTACTTCCTTTCTTCTTCCCTTCCATCTTATCTTTTTCTTCCTTTCCAGCCCTTCCTTCTCTCTTCCTTCTCTTCCTTCCTTCCTTCCTTCCTTTATCTCTTCCTTCCTTCCCTTTTCTTCCTTTATCTCTTTTCATTCTTTCTGGAGTTTTTTCTCTCTTCATTTCTTTCTTTCTCTCTCACAATCCTCCTAGGAATTTGCAGTCAACTAGGAATGGGATCCAACCAGTATCTTGGCCCCTAATTGCCATAGAATACTAGTGCTACCCCACTGGTTCTCAGGGCCCACAAGACCACCCATAGCAATACTCAAAAGCTTCTACAGTTGTGCCAAGCAATAGTTGGTGAGTGCATGAAATACTTGGGATAGAATATATATTGACAGCATGCAAGACCACACCAGATAAAGCTTTGCTGAGTCCCACTTGGACAAGGTCTCTGGTTCTCACATACCCACTATTCTTTTTTTCTTCTTTTTTAAAAATTAATATCTTTATTTAAACACCGTGATTACAAATATGATAGTAGTTGGGTTTCAGTCATGTAAAGAACACCCCCCTTCACCAGTGCAACATTCCCATCACCAATGTCCCAAATCTCCCTCTTCACCACCCCCACCCTCACCTGTACAGGCTTCCTACTTCCCTCATTCATTCACATTGTTAGGATAGTTCTCAATGTAGTTATTTCTCTAACTACACTCATCACTATTTGTGGTGAGCTTCATGTTGTGAACTGGACCTTCCAGCCCTCCTCTCTTTTGTCTCTGAGAATTATTGCAAAAATGTCTTTTATTTTTCTTAAAACCCATAGATGATTGAGACTATTCTGCATCTATCTCTCTCTCTGACTTATTTCACTCAGCGTAATAGATTCCATGTACATCCATGTATAGAAAAATTTCATGACTTCATCTTTCCTGATGGCTACATAACATTCCATTGTGTATATGTACCACAGTTTCTTTAGTCATTCATCTGTTGAAGGACATCTTGGTTGTTTCCACAGTCTGGCTATGGTAAAGAGTACTGCAATGAATATTGGTGTGAGTAAGAGATTTTTGTATTGTATTTTTGTGTTCCTAGGGTATATCCCTAGGAGTGGTATAGCTGGATCTTATGGGAGCTCAATTTCCTCAATTTGAATCTCCATATCGCTTTCCATAAATGTTGGACTAGATGGCATTCCCACCATAAGAGTTCCTTTCTCTCCATATCCCTGCCAGCACTGCTTGTTTCTCTTCTTTGTGATGTGCGGCAATCTCTGTGACATGAGATGCCAAACCCACTATTCTAAGGCTTAGTCCACTGTCCTCCACTAAGATGATTAGGAAATGTACTACTTAGCAGCAACTAGAGAAGAATAAGTGACACTAACTGACTAGGATACAAGCAGATGCTTCTTCTATCAGATTTCATGCTATGTCCATTAAGTGAGCTTCATTTTAATTTATTTAAAAATAATATACTGATTTCTTGGCGCCCCAGAAGAGCCCGGAGGACTGAGGGGATCTCTTCCTGCTTCTGTCTGTCCTGATTTCTTGGACCTCTCCCCTGAGAACAGAGCCCTGGGAAGCGAACCCAGAAATCATTGCACTCAGAAGCCGCCAGCGTGCCAATGAGGAAAACCACACTACTAGAGCAACAATGCGGAAAGCTCGTAGGCAAACACTAGGCACTGAG
>PVKC010031753.1:0-14437 GCA_004027635.1 Crocidura indochinensis | reverse complement strand
ACTATTCTGGGCTCTTGATATATCCAGATCTCTGGCTTCTCCTGAGAGAAAGCCTGTGATACCAACAAAACTTTGGAGATGAGGTTTAGTGGTCTGACTTGCTTCTGCTAAGTTCAGGTTCCAGAGGTAAGATTGAGGCCATCTGTGAAAATGACTCTAACCAATCTAAGCAAGAGGTGACCCCCCACCACCTACCCAACTCTAATGACACACAAGTTCACTTCTCTACTGCATACACCATGGGTTTGGCCCAGAATCTGAAGTGAGAGAAGGCAAATTAAATGACACACATGCCTTCCCACTTCCCATTCCAAATCAGAGCCCAATTTAGTTGATAGTCATTGGGGATTCTATGCCTGTCATGTCAGAGTCCTTTTCTAGGGACAATTCGAAAAGATCTTTGTGGTCACTAGGATGTCAAAATGAAGACAAGAAACATCATACTGTCTTGCTTTCCTGTTGCTGAGGAAGTATGAGAGAGAAAATGATTGCAACCCTGGTAAGAAGCACAAGAAGAAGAACAGCAGTGGCAATGACTGGGACACCCCTGCTGTCCAGGACTGCCAGAAGCCCAATAAGGTAAATTCTTTTTTCAGTGTCTTTCCAGGAAGGGGGGAGGCAATTAAACTCAGGGGAATCACTGGTTCCCCATATGCCAGTGTTCTGCTCAGTCTGATATGGGGAACACTGCCTCAGTGTGTTTGCTGTTTCTCAGGTCGCACTGAGTTAGAACCAAATGGCTAAGAGTGGCCCTCGGCCATCTGCTTGGTGGGAAATCTAAAGAAACCTGCTCTTGTATCTCTTCTCTTTGGTCAAAAGCCATTTTGGATTATATTATGACCTGTCAGAATGACCATTCTGCAATGACACACCACTGCAATGGAATGCTGGTTCTGGTTCCTAAAATGGACAAGTTTGGGGAGAATGTATGGAGCCCCTCTGAATTCCTCCCATCCTCCTGGACCTGAGGAGAGGGACTGGAAGGCACAGTGAATGAGCCTCAACATGGTAAGAGAACCCTGGGGCAAGGATGCCCCTGGTGCTGCTGATGGGTCTCTTCAGGATGCACTCCTCCTTTTCTCATTGCTCTCTGATGTAATGAAGCTGTTGCTTTTTCTCTTACCTCCAGCATGACCTCAACATGCTGACCTCAGCTTGCTGACCTCAGCATGGTCTCTCTTACTGTCCTCATTCTCCTTTGTCCTTGTCTGTCCTGCCATTGTCATCTCTTTGATCCACCTGATCTGCTCTCTCATTGGGGGCATTGCTCTCCCTATTTGATCAGTGACTATGAAGACAGGGCTGCCCCATTGCCGTCCTTCTCCAGCTCGATTATTCTTCAGGTTGCATTCACAATTTTGTGGTGTGGCTCTTGTTCCTCCTTGGCCTGTTTGGCTGCGTTCTGCACTGCTTCCTTGACTAAGGAATTTGGGCATGGGTTTTTTTTTACCTTATTTTCCCAATTCTATGAGGAAAGAGACAAAAGGGAGTAGAGGGCCCTCTATACATGATAGAATATGAGTCCAGCAAAGCTATCTATTGAGCTGCTGACTGGCCCACTGTGTCTTCAGTGTGAAGGGCATGTGCAAGAACTCATGGCAGCTAAAGTGGCACTGCTCAAGGAAGTACTGGTATATATAAAGAAGGCAACTGTGCCAGCATGGTGGGAGGAGGGAGCTACCACTGAAGGGCTGGAAGGAAGTGCTCCTTGGAGCCATGCAAGAGAGAAAAGTAAGGCAGTTCCATCAGGAAATGCAGAGTGGAGATGCCAGGGTCTCTAGACATAAAGGCCTGGAGTGAATGGTCAAGGATGAGGCAGCAGTAGAGATCCTGGAAGAGTTGGGGGCGGGCTGGTATCAGCTATGCACTAACATTAATTGTACCCCACACAGTTCACACAGCAGCACTGAGACTCAGGAGCTTTGAACCAGGGTGGAGGTTCCCAGAAGGTGGGATTATGACAAATGATCCAGTGGCCTTGAGAATGATCTCTTAGGTCTTGATAGAAATTTCATTAGGACTTGAGCTGGGTACTAACTGATTGTCGCATGTCCTTTCTGCCTTGGACATGTGAGTGGCCTTGCATGTCAAAACTCAGGATCATGCTATCATGGCTGCTCACCCTCACTTCAGGCATTATGCCCACAGGTGAAAGAACAGAATCAACAGGCTCTGAGTGTGTGCCATCTGTAGCAGGGCATGGCTGAATTTCAGGAGCACCTGGCCTAATCTAATGACCTGGAGACACAAGAATGAGCAGCTGAAGAAACAGGCTCCTGAGATGCAGCAACAGAAAGTAAAAGACAAAGCCAATATCTACCAACTGGAAAAGGAACTCAGAAAGATCCAATTGAGAGAGAGGCCTGGGCCGTTGGGCAGGCTGGCCTCCTGAGCTGGCTTCCTCTTTGAGCCCTCAGGACCTTCTTTCCTCACCTTCAAGGTCTCCTACAAGCCACCCAGGAGATAAACCAACAGCTCCAAATCCAGCTCAGTAACATAAAGAGTGAGTGACAGGCTTCCAGGAATATGAGCCACCTTTGAAAAAGAGGAGCTGAGGTTATGCAAGAGCCCCATATTCTACTCTGGCTCCTTGGTTTTCTGACACCTTGGGCACTCTCCTCTCCTCCGTGCTGGGCATTGGCATTCCAAATTCGCATGTTGGGGAGAGCATCGTGGTTGAAGAGCATCTCTTGTGCCGGTCCAGACACGTGTCACAAAGGCTAGCTCTGCACTTATTTTGTAATCATCCCACTGACCTGAGGGTGGGGTTCAGTGCTCACACAGGGTTCTGGATTTCTCATTGGTCAATGAGGTTGGAGACACTGAGCTCTGATCACAAGTGCATATACAGATTGCGTCGTGTCGTTTCTGCGGTAATGTGGTTCACTGTGGAGGCTCCTGGTGGATATACACTTATCAGACAAGGTAAACCCCCAACCCCCCCCCCCTCAATTCCCTTCCCTCGAGGAGCTACAAGAAAAGCAGCAAATGCAACTGACTAGAGCAAAAAATATACATGATATATATATTTCATACATATAATATATATATCAGTAAGAACTAAATGCTGGGGCATGGTGTCTGGACAAGCCTGAGGTGCTGTCATGGCCCCAAGGGGTCAGTGTGTGTGGCTAGTGCCACCAGATTGGGCCCCTTGGTGTCTTATGGCTCCTGCCTGAGTCTTCCACTTGTCCTTCCCACAACTGCCTCTGCCCTCACCTAGTACTCCCTGGGAAACTTGGCTGGTGACCTCCAAGAATCACCTCTACTTGAGCATGCCAGCTTCCCCTCACCTACCTCAATCCTCCTTGGACTCAGGTCTCAAAACCTGGGTGATTGTCATAAGGTCTCTTCCATGAATGCAGAGTGAGAAATAAGGACTGTCCCTCTATGGATTAGAGCCTAAACTTAGACCAATTTCCCAAGAGCACAAGACCCTTTCTTTTCTCATATGTTACCATGTCCAGTTTGGATGTGATGCTAGGGAATATGGCTATCTTACATATTGCTAAGGCTATGCAAAGAGCCCCATTCGACTCTGGCTCCTTGGTTCTCTGACACCTTGGGCACTCTCCTCTTCTCCATGCTGGGCATTGGCATCCCAAATTCACATGTTGGGGAGTGCATCGTGGTTGAAGAGCATCTCTTGTGCTGGCCCAGATATGTGTCACACAGGCTAGCTCTGCGACAAATTTTTTTTTTTTTTTTGGTTTTTGGGCCACACCCGGCGGTGCTCAGGGGTTACTCCTGGCTGTCTGCTCAGAAATAGCTCCTGGCAGGCACGGGGGACCATATGGGGCACCGGGATTCGAACCAACCACCTTTGGTCCTGGATCGGCTATTTGCAAGGCAAATGCCACTGTGCTATCTCTCCAGGCCCCCTGCGACAAATTTTGTAATCATTTCACTGACCTATGTGTGGGTTTCAGTGCTCACTCAGGATTCTGGATTTCTCATTGTCCATTGAAGTTGGAGACACTGAATTCTGCCCACAAGCTCACATACAGATTGTATTGTGTCGTTTCTGTGGTAATGTGGTTCACTGTGGAGGCTCCTGGTGGACATACACTTATCAGACAAGATGAACCCCCAACCTCCCTCTCAATTCCCTTCCCTCAAGGAGCTACTAGAAGAAAATCAGCAAATGCAACTGACTAGAGCAAAAAAAAAAAAAAAACAATGTCATATATATACATATATATATATCAGTAAGAAATAAATACTAGAGCATGGTGTCTGTACAAGCCTGAGGTGCTGTCATGACCCCGAGGGGTCAGTGTGTGTGGCCAGGGACCCCAAATTAGACCCCTTGGTTTCTATGGTCCTGCTTGATTTTCCACTTATCCTTCCCACAACTGCTTCTAACATCACCTAGTAGTCCCTGGTAAACTTGACTGGTGACCTCCAAGGATCACCTTTACTTGAGCATACCAGCTTCCCCTTGCCTAACTCAGTCCTTGTTGGGCTCAGGGCTCAAAACCCTGGGTAATTGTCATAAGCACAGAGCGAGAAATAAGGACTGTCCCCTATAGACTAGAGCCTAACCTTAAACCAATTTCCCAAGACCACAAGGCCCTAGATTCTCATCTTTTCTTTTTCTCATATGTTACCATGTCCAGTTGGGATTCGATGCTAGGGAAGATGGCTACCTTACATATTGCTATGCCCCATCATTGGACTTCATAGTGCCCCCAAATTACCCCTTTATTGACAGCTATTTTATTTGGTGCCCGCACAGAACTAAGTGAGAATTTGGAACATTTATGTTGTGTATAGGATTTGAGGCAGGTCTTCACAACCTCCCTAACACTATCATTCCATACACTGGATAAAAGTTTAGTGGAGTTTATTCCTGTCATTTCTATTCTTGAAGATTTTGCCCTCACATATCATTCCTTAGTATCAGGTGGGCTTTCTGGAGTGAACTTAGGACTGATACCCTCAAGTGGACTACAGAGTAGTTCTGTCCATAAACATGACCCTCACAGGTATTGTGAATGCCACAGACTATTCTGGGCTCTTGATATATCCAGATCTCTGGCTTCTCCTGAGAGAAAGCCTGTGATACCAACAAAACTTTGGAGATGAGGTTTAGTGGTCTGACTTGCTTCTGCTAAGTTCAGGTTCCAGAGGTAAAATTGAAACCAGCTGTGAAAATGGCTCTGACCAAGATCTCAGCAAGAGGTGACCCCCACCACTTACCCATCTCCAATGACTCACAAGTTCACTTCTCTACTGCATACTCCATGGATTTGGCCCAGAATTTGGAGTGAGAGAAGGCAAGTTAAATGACACACATGCCTCCCTACTTCCCTTCCAAGTCTGAAGCCAATTTAGTTGATAGTCATTAGGGACTCTATGCCTGTCATGTCAGAGTCCTTTTCTAGGGACAATTTGAAAAGAACTTTGTGGTCACTAGGATGTCAAAATGGAGACAAGAAACATCATACTGCCTTGCTTTCCTGTCGCTGAGGAAGTATGAGAGAGAAAATAATTGCAACTCTGGCAAGAACCTCAAGAAGAACAGCAGCAGAGGCCGTGTTAGGAAACTCCTGCTGTCTAGGACTACAAGAGGCCCAAGGAAGTAAATCCTCTCTAAGTGGCTTTCCAGAAAGAGGGGAGGCATTTATGCCCAGAGGAATCATAGTTTCCTCAAATGCAAGTGTTCTCCTCAGTCTGATACGGGGAACACTGCTTCAGTGTGTTTGCTGTCTCTCTGGTGACTTTGCCTTTGGCACTGAGTTAGGAACAAATGGGTAAGAGTGGCCCTTGGCCACCTGCTTGGTGGAAATCTAAAGAAATATGTTCTTGTATATCTTCTCTTTGGTCAAAAACCATTTTGGATTATATTATGACCTGTCAGAATGACCATTCTGCAGTGACACACCACTGTTTAAGCAAACCCCTTCAATGGAATACTGGTTCTAGTTCCTAAAATGGACAAGTTTGGGGAGAATGTATGGAGCCCCTCTGAATTCCTCCCATCCTCCTGGACCTGAGGAGAGGGACTGGAAGGTACAGTGAATGAGCCTCAACATGGTAAGAGAACCCTGGGGCAAGGATGCCCCTGGTGCTGCTGATGGGTCTCTTCAGGATGGACTCCTCCTTTTCTCATTGCTCTCTGATATAATGAAGCTGTCACTCTTTGTCTTACCTCCAGATTGACCTCAGGATGCCTGGTCTCTCTTACTGTCCTCATTCTTCGTTGTCCTTGTCTGTCCTGCCATTGTCATCTCTTTGATCCACCTGACCTGCTCATTGGGGGTATTGCTCTTCCCATTTGATCAGTGATTACGAAGACAGGGCTGCCCCAGTACCATCCTTCTTCTGCTCGATATTCTTCTGGTTGCATCCCCAATTTTGTGGCATGGCTCTTGTTCCTCCTTGGCCTGTTTTGGCTGCGTTCTGCACTGCTTCCTTGACTAAGGAATTTGGGGATGGGCTTTGATTTTTTTTTACCTTATTTTTCCCAATTCTATGAGGAAAGAGACAAAAGGGAGTAGAGGGCCCTCTATACATGATAGAATATGAGTCCACCAAGGAGGGTTTGTTAGCTGCTGACTGGTCCACTGTGACTTCAGTGTGAAGGGCATGTGCAAGAACTCATGGCAGCTAAAGTGGCACTGCTCAAGGAAGTACTGGTGTATATAAAGAAGGCAACTCCTGTGCCAGCATGGTGGGAGGAGGGAGGTACACTGAGGAAGGGAGTGCTCCTTGGAGCCATGCAAGAGAGAAAAGTAAGGCAGTTCCATCAGGAAATGCAGAGTGGAGATGCCAGGTTCTCCAGGACATAAAGGGCTGGAGTTAATGGTCAAGGATGAGGCAGCAATAAAGTTCCTGGAACAGATAGGGGACGGATGGTTCCAGCCATGCACTAACATGAACTGTACCCCACACAGTTCACATAGAAGCACTGAGACTCAGGAGCCTTGAACCAGCATGGAGGTTCCCAGAAGGTAATATGACGATGAATGAGCCAGTGTCCTTGAGAATGAATGTAGCTCAATCTCTTAGGTCTTGATATAAATTTCATTAAGACTTGCACTGGGTACTAACTGATTGTCCCATGTCCTCTGCCTTGGATTTGTGACATGTCGAAACTCAGGACCATGTTATCATGGCTGCTCGCCCTAACAGGTGAAAGAGCAGGATCAACAGGCTCTGAGTGTGTGTCAGCAGCAGGAACATAATCTCCACCATCTGTAGCAGTGAATGGCTGAATTTCAGGAACACCTGGCCTAATCTAATGACCTGGAGACACAAGAATGAGCAGCTGAAGAAACAGGGGCTCCTGCACAACCATCTCCTAGATGAGATGCAGAAACAGAAAGTAAAAGACAAAGCCAATATCTACCAACTGGAAAAGGAACTCAGAAAGATTCAACTGAGAGAGAGAGGCCTGGGCCGTTGGGCAGGCTGGCCTCCTGAGCTGGCTTCCTCTTTGAGCCTCAGGACCTTCTTTCCTCACCTTCATGGTCTCCTACAAACCACCCAGGAGATAAACCAACAGCTCCAAATCCAGCTCAGTAACATAAAGAGTGAGTGAGAGGCTCCCAGGAATGTGAGCCACCTTTGAAAAAGAGGAGCTGAGGTTATGCAAGAGCCCCACATTCTACTCTGGCTCCTTGGTTTTCTGACACCTTGGGCACTCTCCTCTCCTCCACACTGAGTGTTGGCATTCCAAATTCGCATGTTGGAGAGAGCATCGTGGTTGAAGAGCATCTCTTGTGCCGGTCCAGACACGTGACAAACAGGTTAGCTCTGCCACTTATTTTGTAATCATCCCACTGACCTGAGGGTGGGGTTCAGTGTTCACACAGGGAACCAGATTTCTCATTGGCAATGATATTGGAGACCCTGAGATCTGCCCAAAAGCACACATTCAGATTGCATTGTGTCATTTTTGTAATGTGGTTCACTGCAGAGGATCCTGGGGAAATAAACTAATCAGACAAGCTGAACCCCCAATCCCCCTCCTAATTCCCTTCCCTCGAGGGACTGCTAAAAGGAAAGCAGCAAATGCAACTGGCTAGAACAAAAAATATATGAGATATATATATATATATATATATATATATATATATACATATCAGTAAGAAATAAATGCTGGGGGGAGGGAGAAATAAAAAAAAGAAATAATTGTGTGTGGCTAGTGCCCCCAGATTGGGCCCCTTGGAGTCTGTCCCCCTATAGACTAGAGCCTAAATTTAGACCAATTTCCCAAGACCACAAGGCCCTAGATTCTCATCTTTTCTCTTTCTCGTGTGTTACCATGTCTAGTTGGGATACGATGCTAGGGAAGATGGCTACCTTACATATTGTTTGCCATGATAGCATGGTCCTGAGTTTCAACATGCAAGGCCATTCACATTATGGCTCCTGCCTGAGCCTTCCACTTGTCCTTCTCACAACTGTCTCTGCCCTCACCTAGTACTCCCTGGGAAACTTGCCTGGTGACCTACAAGGATCTCCTTTACTTGAGCATACCAGCTTCCCCTCACCTAACTCAGTCCTCCTTGGGCTCAGGCTCAAAACCCTGAGTGATTGTCATAAGTGCAGACATGAGTGCAGAGCATAAGGAATGTCTCCCTATAGACTGGAGCCTAACCTTAGACTAATTTCCCAAGACCACAAGGCCCTAGATTCTCATCTTTTCTTTTTCTCATGTGTTACCATGTCCAGTTGGGATGCGATATTAGGGAAGATGACTACAGTTTATACTGCTATGCTCCATCATTGGACTTCATAGTGCCTCCAAATTACCGCTTTACTAACAGCTATTTTGTTTGGTGCCCGCACATAACTGTGCTCAGAAATCTCACTAAGTGTGAATTTGGAACACAGGTGTTGTGCATAGAATTTGAGGCAGGTCCTCCCAACCTCCTAACACTATCACTCCATACACTGGATAAAAGTGTAGTGGAGTTTATTCCTGTCATTTCTATTCTTGAAGACTTTGGGCATTTTCACTTAATTTCTTGCCCTCACATATTCATTCCTTAGTATGAGGTAGGCTTTCTGGAGTGAATTTAGGACTGATACCCTGAAGTGAACTACAGAGTAGGTTCTGTCCATAAACACAGGTATTGTGAATGCCACAGACTATTCTGGGCTCTTGATATATCCAGATCTCTGATTTCTCCTGAGAGAAAACTGTGATACCAACAAAACTTTGGAGATGAGGTTTAGTGGCCTGACTTGCTTCTGTTTAGTTCAGGTTCCAGAGGTAAGATTGAGGCCAGCTGTGAAATGGCTCTGACCAAGATCTCAGCAAGTGGTGACCCCCACCACCTACCCATCTCCAATGACTCATAAGTTCACTTTTCTACTGCATACTCCATGGGTTTGGCCCAAAATTTGGAGTGAGAAAAGGCAAGTTAAATGACACACATGCTTCCCCACTTCCCTTCCAAATCTGAGCCCAATTTAGTTGATAGTCATTGGGAATTCTATGCCTTGTCCTGTCAGAGTCCTTTTCTAGGGACAATTAGAAAAGAACTTTGTCACTAGGATGTCAAAATGGAGACAAGAAACATCATACTGTCTTGCCTTCCTGTTGCTAAGGAAATATGAGAGAAAAAACGATTGCAACCCTGGCAAGAAGCGCAAGAAGAACAGCAGAGGCAGTGGCCGTGACACCCTCCTGTCCAGGACTGCCAGAAGCCCAAGGTGGTAATTCCTTTCCTGAGTCATTCCAAGAAGGGGGGAGGCAATTAAACCCAGGGGCATCACTGCTTCCCCACATGCCAATGTTTTTTCAGTCTGATATAAAGAAAACTGCCTCAGTGTGTTTGCTCTCTCTGAGGTGAATTTGACCTTTGGCACTGAGTTAGGACCAGATGGGTAGGAGTAGGTAAGGTAGGTGACCCTTGGTCACCTGCCTGGTGGGAAATCTAAAGATACCAGGTTCTTTTATCTCTTCTCTTGGTCATAAGCCATTTTGGATTATATTATGTCCTATAAGAATGACCATTCTGCAGTGGCACCTCTGTTTAAGCAAATCCCTTTGTTGAAATACTGGTTTGGTTCCTAAAATGGACAAGTTTGGGGAGAATGTATGGAGCCCCTCTGAATTCCTTTCATCCTCCTGGGTCTGAGGATTGGGACTGGAGGGCATAGTGAATGAACCTCAACATGGTAAGAAAACCCTGGGGGCAAGGACATGCCTAGGTCTGCTGATCGCTCTCTTCAGGATGTACTCATTTTCTTCTTGTATGACCTCAGAACACCTGGTCTCTCTTAACTGTCCTCATTCTCCCTTGCCCTTGTCTGTCCTGTCAGCCTCATCTCTTTGATGCACCTGACCTGCTCATTGGAGGCATTGTCCTCCCCATTGGATCAGTGGCTGGGGAGGCAGTGCTGCCCCCAGTGCCATCCTTCTCCGGCTCGATTATTCTTCACGCCAATTTTGTGGCGTGGCTCTTGATCCTCCTTGGCCTGTTTTGGCTGCCTTCTGCACTGCATTCTTGACTGAAGAATTTGGGGATGGGCTTTGGTTTCTTACCTTCTTTTCTTCATTCCAAGAGGAAAGTGACAAAAGAGAGAACAGAAAGCCCTATATACATGATAGAACATGAATCTACCAAGGAGTGTCCGTTGAGGTGCTAACTGGCCCACTGTGTCTCAGTATGAAGGGCATGTGCAAGAACTCATGGCAGCAAAAGTGGCACTGCTGCAGGAAGTACTAGTATATATAAAGAAGAAGGCAACTCCTGTGCCAGCAGTGTGGCAAGAGGGAGGTACCACTGAGGGTCTGGAAGGACATTCTCCTCAGAGCTATGCAAGAGAGAAAACTAAGGCAATTCCATCTGTGAATGAAAAGTAGAGATGCCAGTGACTTTAGGAGATAAAGGCCTGGAGTTAATGGTCAAGGATGAGGCAGCAGGAAATTACTGGAAGAGATGGGGTGGGATGGTATCAGTCATGTGCTAATATGAACTCTACCACACAGTTCACCCAATAGCACTGAGACTCAGGAGCCTTAAACCAGGGTGGAGGTTTCCAGGAGGTGGGAGGATGATGGATGAGCCAGTGGCCTTGAGACAGAAAGTAGCCTCATCTCTTAAGTCTGGAGAGAAATTCCATCAGGACTTGCACCATGAACTGATTGTCTCATGTCCTGTCTGCCTTGAGCTTGTGAGTGGCCTTGCATGTCAGAACTCAGGATCATGCTATCACTGCTGCTCGCCCTCATAGCATGCATTATACCCACAGGTGAAAGAGCAGGATCAACAGGCTCTGAGTGTGCGCAAGCACCAGGAACACAGTCTCCATCTCGCCATCTGCAGCAGGGCATGGCTGATTTTCAGGAGCACCTGAACTGCTCTCATCACTTTGGAACACTGAATGAGTAGCTGCAGTAACAGGTGCTCCTGCAGAGCCACCTCCTCGATGAGTAGCAGCTACAGAAAGTAATGGACAAAGCCACTATCTACCTACAGGAAAAGGAGCTCAGGAAGACCATGTGAGAGAGAGGCTTCCTCCCTTGAGATGGGGGAGAGATGGTATCAGCCATGCGCTAACATGAACTTTACCACACACACACTTTCACACAGCACTGAGACTTCCTTCAGCCCTCAGGACCTTCTTCCCTTCACTTCATGGTCTACAAACCACCCGGGCGATAAACCAACAGCTCCAAGTACAACTCAAAAATATAAAGAGTGAGTGACAGGCTCCCTGGGAGTTTGAAGCCACCTTTGGGAGGGAGGAGCTGAGGGATGCAGTGAGCCCTATTTTGCTTTGACCCCTTGGCTTTCTGACACCTGGACTCCTCCACAGGAAATGAAGTGGAAAATGCAGTGGGAAATAACAAGTGTGGTGAGGAGGTGGCCACTGTGTTGGTCAAACTTACCATAGTTGAAAAAGTGGATGTGGCATAGACCAGTGTGCAGATAGAAAAGGCAGAAACCATTCGAGTCTGTCTGGATACCTGGATGGCACAGAGGCCAACGTCAGCTTGACATAGCCACTCTGTGTTCCTGGGTAAAACACTCAACTCTTGATTTCCCTCCATCCATTTTCTCTCAACCGTTACTTCTGGAACACATGGACCCACCTACACCGCTATTACTGCAAAATCCCATGTACCTAATGCCTGGAGGCATTGTCCTTCCTAAAGTCACACCAAAAACAACCGCCATTCGCTTCTTTCTTCAGGTAGAACTTGTAGCCTTTGTCGAGACAGACCTGCATGAGCTTCAAGAAGAATGGAGCACAAGGTTGTGAGGACCCAAAAAGGACAGACTCACAGCTCTGCATGGAGAAAGAGGTGTCAGAATGGGTCTGAATACCAGAATGTCATCCAGGAAAGACACCCATCCATAAAGAACACGCAGGCCAGGGTTGGGTGTCTTATTTCTCTCATATACCATTTTAAATCGGTTCAGAGGCAACAACAAATCAAAAATCCACGTGTAATCACAACCCTCTCCTTCCCACCATCGTCTTTTGCTCATTTCACATGAACTCTCCCCTTTTATTTTGCTTCCCTCCTGCCCTCATTCTCTTCAAACCATTCTAATACACACCCTAGTTTCTGGAGCACCCTCATTCTTTTATCTCTCCTCCTTACCATCCTCCAACAAGCCTGATTCTATTGCATATATTTTAGACAGGTGTTGACCACACACACCCTTTTCAGTTACCCTGCACCTAAACCATAGGTGGTAGTCAGTTATTTCTGACTCAGATCTATTGCAAGGCAGAGGCAGAGCCAGGAGAAGACTTAATTCTGTATAATATTTGCCCTGATTATTCCCAGTTCATTCATAAATTGAAGGCAACCAACCTAAAGCTGATGCTATTTTTAGCAACCTTTGAGTCTTTCAAGATGATCTAACTTTACAAAATCCATTGCTTTTATTTATTTGTGCTGCATTACTGGAGGCATCTGATGTCATATTTTGGTCAACATAGGTTCAATACACTACTCTCAGTTTTTATGTACTTGGAATAGCTAATAATAAAATATGTCCAACAGTATCGACATTTAAAAAGAAAACCCTCTGTGAAAAATAAACACACAAAAACTTGCATGTTAACATATAGTATCAAAGAATGATGCACTTGAACTTTAGACAGGTAGAAAGATCTTGATATTTTAGGGGTGTATATAAGTGAGATTTATTATTATTGGGGAAGAATAATTTATAACCTTAGTTTTGTAAATATCTAATTTTTTTTTGGTTTTTTGATTTTTTGGGTCACACCTGGCAGCACTCAGGAGTTACTCCTGGCTCTATGCTCAGAAATCACTCCTGGTAGGCTCAGGGACCATATGGGATTCCGGGATTTGAACCACTGACCTTCTGCATCCAAGGCAAACACCTTACCTCCATGCTATCTCTCCGACCCCAAGATCTAATGTTTACATATAGAATTTGTAAAGACATACTTGGGCTAGGAAAATAACTCCAAAACTGATGGAGGCCATGCTTTGTGTTTGGACCCCATATTGAATTTTTTTTTCAGTGGCCATCCATGCACTGTCTTTACAGGCCCCAAGAACAGGGGGCATTCCACAACTAGTATTTATAGTTCAGAATAATTTTTAAATGGTTTCACCAGGGGAAACACTGGGATTATGGCACTTGTTTTGCATGTTAAGTCATATTCAGTCCCCCAACTTTCATTTTCTTCTGGGCGTTACAAGTATTCCTCTTGTATGGTGTTAGTAGTAGCTTCAACTTCCCATCTGTATGACTCAATTAAAATTAAAGTATTTCAATAGAGGTGCTGGAGTGATAACATAGTGGTAAGACTCTTGCCTTGCCCGTGGCTGACCTAGGATGAACCTGATTTGATCCTCTGTCCCATATGGTCCCCCAAGCGAGGAACGATTTCTGAGAACATAGCTAGGAATAACTCCTGAGCATTACCAGGTGTGGCTGAAAATTAAAAAAAATTGAATAGAGATTTTACCAGACAAGACAAATGAATGATCATTAAATGAAAAAAAAAACAAACTTGGTTCTATATTCATCAATAGAATAAATTAAATTGATTTGGGGTCCGAAGAGATAGCACAGTGGCGTTTGCCTTGCAAGCAGCCTATCCAGGACCAAAGGTGGTTGGTTCGAGTCCCGGTGTCCCATATGGTCCCCCATTCCTGCCAGGAGCTATTTCTGAGCAGACAGCCAGGAGTAACCCCTGAGCACCGCTGGGTGTGGCCCAAAAACAAACAAAAAAAGTTGATCCACAATGAGGTCATGAGTGATACTCATTAAGTTACTCTAAAAGAACACAATAGTAAAGAAAGGAGTACATTGGGGGCCAGGCGGTGGCACTGGAGGCAAGGTGCCTGCGCTAACCTAGGACGGACCGCGGTTCCATCCCCCCCCCCCCGTTCCCCATATGGTCCCCCGTGCCTGCCAGGAGCGACTTCTGAGCAAATTAGCCAAGAGTAACCCCTGAGCATCACCGGGTGTGGCCCAAA
>PVKC010031752.1:0-14436 GCA_004027635.1 Crocidura indochinensis | reverse complement strand
AATATATTCTTCTTTTTTGTTTGTTTTGTTTTGGTTTTGGGCCATACCCTACAGTGCTCAGGGGTTGCTCCTTGCTATCAGCTCAGAAATAGCTGCTGGCAGGAAAGGGGGACCATATGGGACACCGGGATTCGAACCAACCACCTCAGGTTCTGGATCGGCTGCTTGCAAGGCAAACACCGCAATGCTATCTCTCCGGGCCCAAGAATATATTCTTGGTCCACAAATCTATTCCTACTTAAATCTCTATGAATTTCTAAGACATGGAGGACAGTATATATAGCAGTTCTAATCCATGGTCCAAAGTTTGACGAATGATTCTTACTTTAAAAACTCACTCCTGGGGTCGGAGCAGTGGTACTAGCAGTAAGGAATCTGCTTTGCGCATGCTAGCCTAGGATGGACCGCGGTTTGATCCCCGGCGTCCCATATGGTCCCCAAGCCAGAAGCAATTTCTGAGCGCATAGCCAGGAGTAACCCCTGAGTGTCACCAGGTGTGGCCGCCCCCCCCAAAAAACCAAAATAACCAAAAAACTAAAAGCGAAAATATTCCAACTCACTCCTTACAATGTTTATGTTCCATTGTCCCCACCCACATAAAAACAATGAGCCATTTACAATTTGAATCTAGGCAACAGCAATTTAATTTATCACTAAAAGAGATAACTGAAAGTGTTTTCTTACTGAAACTTTAGAAAGAATATAGAAAATGAAAAAAGAAAGAAAAATAAAAAATGAATGAAAGAAAAAAAGAAAGAAGAAAGAAAAGGAAGAAGGGAGGATGGAAAGAAGGAAGAAAAGAAGGAAGGAAGGAAAGAAAAGAGAAAGGAATGAAGATGAAGAGAGGAAAAATGGAAAGAAGGAAGAACAAAAAGGAGGGAAGAAAAAAGGAAGAAAGAAAGGGAGGAAGAAGGAAGGAAGGAAAGAAAGAAGGAAGGAAGGAAGGAAAATAAAGTTATTCCTTTTGAGAAATCACATGTATGAGAACTTTAAATAGGATGGCAAGATTATTTTTAAAAAGCTACTATGCCACAGCTATTATTGCTGGTAAAAAAAGAAGGAAAGGATAAAGAGAAGTAAGCTCACCTATTATACGTAAAAATTACCAGAGAAATTTCTTTAATTAAAAAAAAAAGGATTAAAGGACTTGAAAACTTCATTGAGTCATACAAATAGACACTCAAGATACAAAGTGAAATAAATTATGGACAAAATACTATTTATTGTAAGAAACACATTTGCTTTAATGAAGGAACTGAGAACAATTTTGGATTTCGAAGGAACTTTAGAGATAATAGAATCCAACAAAACTCTTTGAAAAGATAAAGAACAAGTTCAGGGGCATTAGTCACTTGTTTGCTGTCAGTTAGCAAAAGTGCTTTCATATAAATCCTCCACAACCAGGTCACTTTAGTATATACAAAATAGTATACTTTGTATACTATATTTTGCAACCTTGAAATAAGGATATTTGGGATAAGAATTGCAGTCTTGCGTCAGTAGTATGAAAAGAAGAAAAAAATCTCATAAAAAGTGAATAGTTGTTCATCATTCTTAATATATAGTGATAGACTAAACTAATTAAATCATATTCTCCTTACATGCTCTATATAAGGACAAATTTTGCAGACTCAATATATATTAAAACTTGAACTGCTTCAAAGTATAACAAGACCTTAAACGTGTTTTCTAAGGCCCCAGCGCCAATGAATTTGTAGTTTTATAAATATCATGGTGAACAAGAAATGCTGTCTTGTCATATTCAAGCCAAATAACAGCTGGACTTTAAAAATAAAATTTTGAAGGCATTTGCCTTTTATATTTTTAATTTCTGTTTTCCTGGGTTATGGTTTTGTCATTTGATTTTGATGAGTGGTTAATATACATGCACAGCTGCCTCTTTTGGTGACCTTTCTCTTGCTGCCTCTATGCTCAGAACTATGAAGCAGTTGCTTACTAAGTGATAATGGCATCTCCAATGCCTGGCAGAAATTTTATTGGGAATCCTGGTTGAATAGAGCATCATCTCTTATCCAGAATTTGGTGGTCACTTCAGAATTCAGAAATGGAAAGGAGCATATATCATTAAAATGGCCGTTCTGCATTATTCATAAAAGCCAAGACATAAATATAACCAAAGTATATATTGATAAATGACTGAATAAATTAATATACATATATGTGTGTAAGTCACACACATACAGAATAATTCATTCCTAATAGAAAAAAAATCCTGCTATTTGCCTATTACAACAATAGGGAAAGACCCTGAAGATATGCTAAGTAAAATGAAGAAAAAATAAAACCCAAGGTCAGTAGAGTCTCACTCAAATGAGAAATTTAAAATGGCTAAACTTACAGAAACAGATAATGGTGATGAGGCTAGGGAGTAAAGAAATAGGGATGTGTTGGTTAAAGGGTGTAAGTTTAAGATATGTTTTGGGAAATCTACTGCAAAGAATACAAGCTATAAATAGACCTGTATTAAAACTTGAGAAAGTAGATAATTCAATGTGAAGGTCAAAGGACTCTGTGTTACTCAGGGTCTGTGATACTGAGGAGTACCCCAGCCACTCAGAAGTGCGCAGGAGACCTCCAGACCTGTACTCCATAAGAGGACTTGGGTACTGTGGATCAAATCTGTATCCTGAATTGATCACATGCAAGGCAAACATCTTTTTGGGGGGTGGGGGGTAGGGTCACATCTGGCAGCGTTCAGGGGTTACTCCTGGCTCTATGCTCAGAAATCGCCCCTGGCAGGCACAGGGGACCATATGGGATGCCGGGATTTGAACCACTGTCATTCTGCATATAAGGCAAATGCCCTACCATGCTATTTCTCTGGCCCCAAGGCAAACATTGTAACCTTTGTACTATATCATTCTGCTCTCTCATGCTGCACTTCTTGAATTAACCCAAGATCATATGTCAGTATGTCAGTTGTGTTCCAATAAAACAGAAGACAAATTTTCATAGTTATTTCAAAGTTAGAGGAAACAAAAGGGGGAGACTGCATGGAGTAAGAAGGAATGGGTTCTTGACTAGAAACAGAGACTTTTTTCTGTTAATTGAATTTACCTAAGGAGTTTTCAATGTGTATTCTTCATGGAGAATAGAAAGTTTTGAGCTTTTTTAGCCATCTTCTCAGTGATAAATATATCTGTGTCTGTGGCTATGTATGTATTTCCTTCATAACCATTATTCTTTTTTTTTTTTACTGAAATTTAAACGCCATGAGGTTAGGGGCATATCTATTTTTATTTCCCCATAGATTATGCAATTTCTTTGTTCAGGGACTGACACTGACCTGGTTATCAAGAAATGTTTGTGATTTTAGTTTGCTTCTTTCATTTTGGATCACAAAACAAAAAAGGAAGGAATAAAAAGCTGAATAATAATAAGTTAGTCTTTTGCTCCAGTGCCTTCTTACCCTTTTTGTAAGGAAAAAGGACAAAGTGGAGGAATTATTGTGTGTACCTGCTATCCACCCTGACTTTAATATGAACTGTAACTCCAGCAGGCTTTGCAATCAGTTCACATTTGAACAGATGCCAGGTAATACCCTGAAGTCAGCAGAAGTCTGCTGCCCCTCCCAGCAGTCCGCACAAAGGCAGTGCACTTCTGTCCCTATTAGAGCAGGTAACTTGACTCCATTCATGAACTCAGAGTCCCCCAAAAGCACATGAGGTCTCAATGGCAACTCTGGGCAAGCTTCTGAAGGGAGGTTTTCACACGCTCCCTAAGCTCCTGGGTCACTACAGCCCTTCTACTATTACACTCAGCAGGCATTGCTGTTATGTGCGACAGAGTAACAGGAGAGCTGGTGCACGGCATGACTTGCTATATTTAGGGGAGAGGAAATGGGCCATACTGGGGAAGGTCACAAGGAGTTTGTTCAGAAAAATAAAGCCACCACATCTTTATCTGTCTACCAGGGGCTACAGCACAGCACTGTATTAAAGAGCTTAGATTTTGGAATTAGGCTGCTTGGAATAAACTCTCAGATTGATCTTTCATTGACATGTAGCCAATGTCAAGTTGCTTAATTATTCTCAACCTTAATTTTCTCACCTGTAAAGTGGCAAAAAGATATATATATATATATATATATATATATATATATATATATATATACAGAATTCTATTAAGTTCAAATAAGAAATAACATATTCTTAACACATTCTCTGGCATGTAAGTGCTTAATTTGCCAAAACCAATTTAAGTAGCCAAAAAGAATGATGTAAATACAGATAATCTGGTATTGAATGGAATTTTCAAAGATAGTCCAATATAATATGTTTGTCTACAATGACATTTTTATATTTTTATTTCTAAAACGGTCAATAACTCTGATGGTGATTTTTAGCTAATCAAATACATGATATAATCAACTCGATTATTAGTATGATTGAGAGGCAATAGACTTTATTCATACCTATTATGCTATTAGAAAACCAAAATACTAGTGATGAATAGTAGATTAAGAAAATTGATAAGTATAAGGTGACAGAACTGTCTCAAGCTCTGGAGAAATTAATAGACTAATACTCCAAAATAGTGAAAATAGTTTTTATGGGCAGGATGAAATGTTTAGCTATTCTGTAGTATAGCATTCCAACAAAATGAAGATGGGACTAGATATGAATAACTGGGTTTAATTCTCACTAGAGGGAAAACCGGCACATCAAAGTCCTTATGAAAATGTTAATGTCAATGTGTTCACAGTGAGATTTTGGTTTTGTATTCTCATTGTACTTCTCTTCCTCCTCCTCCTCCTTCTTCTTTCTTATCCTTATTTTCTTTCCTTCTCTTCCTTCTTCTGTTCTATCTCCCCACAACCCAATCAGAATTTATTTTAACACCTTGTTCCCGGATCTCTCATTAAGCTTAGTCCTCCAAGTGTCATAAAAAGCTTGCTTTCTGGAGACTCTAAAGTGCTTCTTAATTTCTGTGGCTACCACTTCTTAGCAGTAGTGACAGACATTCCTGCACTATATAAAATGCCCTTAAGCTATCACTAGAAGCCAAGAACAGTTCAGATACTGCTATGAAGTGTCTTCCTAGTTCTTCAAAGAAATCATCTTGGAAGAAGTCTTTCAGTAAAAGGAGTAATAGTAAGTTTATTCCCCTTAAGCTGAAGAAGGATCTTAGTTGG
Source organism: Crocidura indochinensis (assembly GCA_004027635.1). Classification (NCBI taxonomy): domain Eukaryota; kingdom Metazoa; phylum Chordata; class Mammalia; order Eulipotyphla; family Soricidae; genus Crocidura; species Crocidura indochinensis. The sequence continues at coordinate 9,281 of PVKC010031752.1, read as the reverse complement.
GATCCAGGATGGGTGAAGTATTGTGTTACTCTGAAGAGAACAAATTAATCTTCCTTGACTGGTGGGAGAGATTCTGCCAAAAGAACAGCTAACGGGAAAATCAGCCCCTACTCTGTGATGACACAGTAAATAACAAGGCAGCATTACTACTGAAGTGCTGACCTAACTCGTAAATTGGACCCAGCCTCCAGGGAGCAATTTCTGCTGATTTGCTGCTTGTGCATTTAAAACAAACAAACAAAAGGAAAGAGAAGAGAAGCGGACAAGCACTGACAGTGCTGTGGGTAAATACACCGAGAGTGAAACTGCTTCTTCCCCCCAAGACTTTGCAAAAACTGTAGAGTTAGTCCTCAGACATAGACTGGGCCTCACCCAAGCAATGCTTTATTTTATACTAAGTCTGCTGCAAGCTATTACTTAGTCCCTTGAAATGGTGTGATTGCATCTAGGGTTCATTTGAGTTGGAGTTTTTTTTTTTTTAAAGCCTCCTGTGTTTGTGGTTCTTTAACAAGAATGCAGGGAGGTGGATGAAACACAGAATCACATTGCTCATTGGAATGCAGAGGTTCTTTTCACATTAAAACTTTAACATGGCATCTTACAGGAGGACTACTGTTATGCATTCAGCAATAGAAGATCTAACTGTTTTCAGAGAAATATATGGGCTATAATGAAAAAGAGAACATTTATTCCCTAATTTTTTCCAAGAAAATCGAGATAGGGGTACTCCCTAAGAAAGAATATAAAGACCCAGTCTCTAACTCAAACACATCTTCACAGACTTAGGGGGCAGGAAATCACTAGGGAAAAGCCACTCACCCTCTGCATCTTCTGGCCGAGTAAGATCGATGACACCTGGGCCCAGCTTTCCATCTTCACCAGATTTTCCTGTTAACTGGGGCCCCAAATTCTCAAAGCGTGTTCTTTCCTAAAGGAAAGAATAATCATAGGCTTAGTCTAGATTCCACATGCCATTTTTCCCTTCCAGCTTCTCTTCTGCTCAGAGGGCAAAAATGGGTATTTACAAACATCATAGCTCAACAACTTGGGTCAGCAAATTAGTCAGAGAGATACTGCTGAAGCTTGACTGGAGCTTGGACAGTGCCAATGGCATATGAACCACTGTGTCTGTGACCAAAACCTGCCCAGGCCACGTTACACATCTTTTACTGGATCTGCTCCACTAATTGAACAGGAATACAACTTAGAGGTTTAGACCCAAAGGACAAAACATGAGAGAGTGATTCCTGTTCAAAAACACATCTAAATTTAAAGAAGAGGTATTTCCCATTTAGAGATCATCATCAGTATTGCTGAGGAAATGCAAATCAGATTTTTGTGCAAGAGAATTTCAGCAGCAAATATTTCAAAGCAGGCAAATCAGAGTATAACATTTATACTACCACTCTGTCTAGGACTCTTAACTTCCTAGGAAGTGAAAAGGTGGACATCATTCACAGCCAGTCAATGAGTCAGGAAAGACAGACTGTGCCACTCTTGGAGAGAAACCTGAAGATGTTTGCTTTGTTAACTAGTTCTTTTACAAACAGGAGCTTGAATAATCATAGTGAACTCTCCTTCTGCTGCTCTGCTCTCCGGGAGTAGCAGAAGGCTCATTGACCATCATTAATATGATGTTCTTGTCTGAAGAAACAGCACGTGTTCCCTTCTCGCCTCTGTGGTACTAACCAGACTCAAAGTTGGCTTTGTGTTGTGCTTATGAATGAATGAAACCTTGTTGTTCATTACTATGAAACAATATTAAATGTCATGTCAGCTTGAATTTACAGACATGAAATAGCAGCTTCCAGCTCCGGGAATGGTTTCTGCATGTTATACTTAATGCATTATGCAGCAGTAGAGTGCTGATTGCTGTTCAGTCTATTGTTCAATGACCTAGTTCTGTACTGAGCATGTTCGGCATTAGGCGGAAACACTCTGAGTGTTCTCTTCTGTAAAATGTTTAGAAACTTGGAAATATTCTTAAAGAGCAAACATACAATTACTTGATAGAGGCTGTGTCTCATTTGTACAGTCTCACTACATTTGTGCTTTCTAATATGATTATTTTTGAATATCATTATATTTCTATAATTAATTCCCATCAGTCAAATTGTGCAGGAAGTCTTCCAGTTTCTCTTCCTAGTAAAATATGTTGAAATCTGTATTGGAAGAAAACACAGCAGAATCCTTGCTTTAATCTAGCGTCATTTCTATGAAGGATTTGCAACTAGATTATAAAAATAAATTTCCCCAACTGGGTAATATAATTAGTTATATCAGAGGTATGTAGGAAAGCCTCTGAAATGTGACACTTACAAAAAACAGAATAAAAAAAATTGAGTATGGTCCCCCAATATCATCTTATGTGAATTTGTGAAAACACTGCTACACAAGAACAAATTAACCCAGATGCGGGCCACAACAAAAAAGCAACCACAAGCCATGTGGGAGTTTCACACATTGGGGGTGGGTTGGGAGGGGCTGGGAAGGACAGCTGCTTTTAATCAGCCAATTTCTATTTTTGAGTAGCACTTTTGGCTGTCATGATGTAAAGGAAAAGAATTAAAGTAAAGATGAGTGGTCCAGGGAAAGCAAAATATTCAACCTTTGTTTTATCACATTGTTTCGCATTTCAAATATTTGCATGTGAATGCTTTCCCCATGTTAAATGCAAAAGGAGTTTTGATGTGACACCTGCAATCTTCTTGGAAGATCAACCTTTAACTGTATTTTCATGGGGGAAAAAACAACTTTCTCTGAAAATCAACAGACCGTGTTACCTATCAATATGCATATTTCAAGTATCTTTCTAGTCATTCATTCTCTTTGATTTTTACCGGAAAATATTCTGAGTAAAAAAAAATAATAAAGTTCCTGAAAGAATATCAATATTTTGACAAGGAAGGAGAAGAGGGAAAATTATATGCCATGGTTTGTAAAATCCTAAGACAACAAAGCTTACATGATGATAATATCTTTTCTTTTATAAAAAATGAAGTGCACTCACAATTCAGTAGTATCAGCTTGTTTTTAATCATAACAAAAACATTCAGAACATTCAACAACACATTCACAGTGCCTTTTGAAGTCAGACATTTTTCTGGCTTCATTGAAAAAAAATTTTCTGCGCAGATACTATCCTTGTAAAATATCAATATTTTGACATAGGAAGTCACGGAAGACTGTCCCACAAAACACATTAAAAAGGCAGAAAATAAATCAATGATAACAATTATTTTTAACATTGGACTACACTTCATATTTGGTAATACTAAGTATGTGTGTTTGAGATTAAAGACACACCCTGCAAAGCCAGGCTTCCCTATCATATAGTTTTCTACTTTGTCTCCCAAAAGATTTTGTTCTTTTCTTCAAAGAATAGCTCAGAGTATTTGTTTTCCAGTCACATAATCATAAGATAAGAGTACCCCTATGTCTATAAGTTAGCTCTAGGCAGCTGAGCTAAGCAAAGATTTTACCAGTGAGGTTAAATATGAGCCTGTGTATACAGGATGTGGACATGGGCACAAAGAGAAGTTCAAAGATCCTTTAGTTCCAAGAGGTATCAACTTCTGGCCATTAAGTGACAGTGGGTATGTCCTACAGCAAACAAACACAGACTGTGGCTGGCAAGTTCATAACACCAAATTTTCTCAAGCACTTGAACTAGCTCCAAGAGTGTGCACAAGCAAAACTATTTAAATACTAATTTAACCTCAACCCCTCACCCCGCCAGGAAAACTACCCCATCTTCATGTTGATAGTAAAATCTATATTTTACATACAGTGATGTGATCAGAAACAACTTAGAAATTATCAGTCACAGGCATGCAGACAACATAAAAAATTACTGAAAAAAATTAGTCATTTCTGCTGTTTTGTAGGACTGTTGGCTAAGTGCTTTGAAATTATGATGCATGAGGTAGATGTTGCATATTAAATAAAGATATTTAAATGATAAAGCCCCCTTTAGTGAGAGCTGATGAATGTTAAATGTTACAAGCCACAAGGCGGTGGCATCCATCATCTACACATATTATCAGAGCCGATGACGGGGCAGCCTCACTGATGACAGATAGACTGCTGCATTATTATCCCTTATTTCCAGAGTCACTGAACAAACCATTCAACTCTTCAGGCATTATTTTTAACTTTGCATTAAATTAACAACTTTACCCTCTCTACCACAGCAAGATTGATCATCTTTGTGTTTGCATTTGGAAAGGAGAGAGAGGGGATTTGGGGTAACTAAAGAGATAAAGATTTGTTTTTATCTAGAGAAAAAAAATCAACTTCCTCTTAGTGGCAACAAATGTAAAATTGTGATATGGGGAAAGAACAGCTATGATACAGTAAGCACACAATAATGGCTTTTCTTTGCACTTAGATAAAAGCTGAATTTTTGATGTGCACAGTATATTTTAATAAAATTTTATATACTATGTTTTATACACTTATTGGCTATTCCATAATAATGTGTGTGCTAACAGTAAAATTGCTCTTAAATTTATGTGTGTTATTTATATGTTCCCACGTAACAATGCTTTTTGTTGTAAAAAATATTCTGTTTATTAATGTAACTTTACAACCACTGCATCCGAGATCCGTGGTAAATTAATGACATTTTTATTATTTTATAGTGTCATTAAATTTTTACTGATCACTCCATCAAATAGAGGCAGTAAAGACCATAATGTAAACTGGGACACTTAGATCAGGCAGCAGGAAGATATTCCATATAGTATGAAGAAAACTGCTAGCAGTAAATGATATTTATGCCATCTATAAGCATGTGAGAATACTTGGATAAGTTTGGCAAAACTGTTTCAGTAGTAGAGTGGATTGTGTACTTAAATAACAGTTTGCTTGCCAGTGAGACAAACCTTTTTCAAACTATATGCAATATGACTGACTTAACCATCACCTGAAAAACAGCACATGAAATGTGATGATGTGTTGGGCACTCTCCCTTCGGAGTTACCAACACTGGCCTGCCTTTACCATACCTCAAATGATTTCAACATGGTCCCTTTTTCTACACACTGCAGTGGCAAATATACAGGCTTTTTGTTTCTTGCTTTCTAAACAAATATATTTCCTTTGAGAGGTATACACAGTGGAACAATGATGTGATATACTTTATTCCAATGGTCTAAATGAGAGGTACTTTACTAGCCTTTATTCAAAGCTTGCATCTAAAGAATGCTGGAATATGAGGCCATTCATAGTACTCACATGACACCCACCTAAGAGCCATTACCTATACTGCAATTAAAATGTGTAAAAAAAAAAGAAAAGATATCCTGTGAGTTTCCACATGAAAAATACATTATGGTTAGGATTTTCTATATTTCTCTCAAATATTCTGTGCATAGAGTATTTGCATATGTATTTGTATAGATACTAATATTCTATAAGAGGGCAAATGTAGTATTTTACACAAATACTTGGGTTAAATAGAAAACCTCATGCTTGTATAATCATAGAATTATACCCACTTTTATACTATGTGGGGACTTTATTTTTAAAATAAATTTTTGTGTCATATTCAAAAATACTCATTTAAATGATAAATAGTTAAAACTTCTTTCAAATTAATAATCCAGGCATTTTGGGAAGGGAAATTAACATGGTAGTGCCACAAGTAATGTTTCTATTATTTCTCCAGCAAAGACTATAAGAGATATGAAAGGTAAGTGTATTACAAGATAAATTCTGTAAAGGTACAATACTCTGAGACTATTTTCTCTTGGTTTCAGCTATGTCTAAGTTGTTGAATACTGCCCCAAAGAAGCCTGTTCCTTCAACCCAACTTCCATCTTTATTGTCTCTTCAATCCAGGAAAATATGACTGAATAAAAAGTTAAAATTGCCATTAAAAGAAGCTTTCTCTTACCTAACTTAATCCCCTGTGTTCGTTCAATGACAATTGGTTAGTACTATTTGTCTCATGAAGTTCCTTGTTCTAACTATCCACACCTGTTGATTCTTCTTTCATGTAAACTTTAGCATTATTCATCTCCCACATCCCCTCCGCCACACATTGTCAACTCACACACCATTGCAAAATCATTGTAGCCATCTCTTTCTAGTCTGCTTAATCCTGTACATCCCTCCAAGTCTATCTGTTCATGAATTTCATTTTATATTTCTGACTTAAGATCTTTTACCTGGCTGTCAAGTTCTTTCATATATTTACTTATTCCTACACGTTTTTCTAAATTTTATTTTGTCCTATTCTCCCATCAGACATCTTATGTTCAAAATAGAGGGTAACTGGCTTTCCCATATTATTAGCACTACTTCTTTCTCTTCCTTATGACTGATAGAATAACTTTTACTTCTTTCTTGTCAAGTGCTGTTCAAATTGAAAAGTTCCATGTTGTCATGAGTTCTATATCCTCTCTTACCTAATAACTTTCTGAACTAGACAGACACTCACTTTATTCTAGATAAACAGCCCTTGATATCATTAACAATGCTAAAGAATTGAACTCTGCTTTTTTTTTTTTGTTTGTTTTTTGTTTTACTTTTCTGCCTTTTGGGCCAACCTGACAGTGTTCAGGAATTATTCCTGGTTCTTCACTTAGAAATTACTCCTGGCAGGTTTAAGGGACCATATGGGACACTGGAGATCAAACCTGATCAGACTCAAACATGACAAGCCCTCTATACCCATTGCAATATCTCTCTGTCCTTGTTAAAACAGATTGCATTTAAAGAAAACATTTAAAAAGGATATATTCAATCTAATGTTGAGCAAGTATATTTCTTTCTATTCCATGAGACTTGCTCTAATTCTTTGCTCTAAACATGTCTTGCCACATCTTGAACATATATTGAAGTAATTTTTATGATATAGTTCTGAAGCACATATGTGGCTTCCTTATTTAATTAGTTCTAACACTTTATTAACTTTATTTTATATTCTATTATTCATTGGGTAATTCAATAATCAAGAACATAGGCTTTACAATGGAAAGTAACCACATGACTTTTTAAAAGGTGATTCTTTTTTTGGAAGATGTACTTTGGAGGCACTGGAATTTACTATCATATTGTACCTTGATAATCCAGAGTCAGTGATTATGATAATAAGGGGGAATGAACTGGGAGAAATAAAAATGTTATTCAGTAAGGAACCTCTGGCTGATGCACTGAAGGTAGGGAGTTTGCCTTCTATGTGGCCAACCTGAATTCAATTCCTGGAATCCCAGTTGGTCCCTTGAACACTTCCTGGAGTAATTCTGGGAGGGCACAGAGCCAGGAGTAATTCCTAAACACTGCCAAGTTTGGTTCTCTCTCTCTCTCTCTCTCTCTCTCTCTCTCTCTCTCTCTCTCTATATATATATATATATATATATATATATATATAAAACAACATTTATTCAGAAAATGCTATAGATTTGTCAAGCTTTTAGTGCTCTCTTAATAGCAAACTATACTAGGAATCCTGAACTAGAGACTAATTTTTATCAACAGTGATCATCGAATCCCTGCTAAGCATAAATACATATACTATAAGTGAAAATAGGCAAAAGGGTCACGTTACTTACAATGTACCATGTACAAAACTTCTCACAGTGAGTGTTTCTGACATTTTTTAATTTAACTTTTTCTTTGAAATAACGTTAAATTAATTTTTAGATCATATGAACCACCTAATATGTTTCAAATGACTCTAAAAAGATCTTCCTAAAACTTTAACCTTGCCAATATTCTTTATATAATACTTAGTTTACTTATTAATTAATCATTATAATTTATTATTCTATTGACTAAGGCTAATCTTTCATGAAAAAACAATGAAATAATTGTGAAAGCATATGAATTTTAGTTGATTTCCTTTAGCGAATTAATGTCCTACTAGAGAAACAGGAAATCAGGAAGATAATTGAAATGAAGCCACATAAAAAGGAACATAAATGATTCGATTAGGGGTAGGGCTTTATAGGTATTGTGATATCAAACAAAAGAACTTCACAAGATGACTTGGTACTACTCAAATACAAAGCAAATATAGATGTTTAGGAACTGAACTCTGTTCTCTTGAAATTCATATGCTGATGCTCTAATGTCTTCTACCTTTGAATGTTACTGCAGGTGATTAAATTAAAATGTTTTAGAGGCTGGAGCAGTGGCACAAGTGGTAAGGCATCTGTCTTGCCTGCACTAACCTAGAATGGACTGCAGTTTGATCCCCCAATGTCCCATATAGTCCTCCAAGCCAAGTGTAACGCCTGAGCGTCACTGGATGTAGCCCAAAAACCAAGAAAAAAAAAGTTTAATTAAGACATGTCTCAATAAAATTCAGTGTATACCTTTAAAATAAGGTCAATGTGACATAAAAAGAAAATGGGGTTGTATGTTCACAAGGGGATAATTTGAGAGGGATGCAGCAAGAAGTTGACCAACTTAAAGAAAGCCAAGGAGAAAGGTAACAAGAGAAACAATTCTGTTATCATTTTATTTATGTATTAAAAATTGTTTATCTATTTATTTAGGTGTTGGAGCCACACGCAGTGGTGCTAAGGGGTTACTCCTGGCTCTGTGCTCAGAACCGCTCCTGGCAGGCTCAGAGAGCTATATGAAATGAGAGACATTGAATCTGGCTCTGTCCCTGGTCAGCCACATACAAGGCAAAAGCTCTACTGCTGTGCTATTGCTCTGACCCCAATTCTGTTAGCATTTTAATCTTAGGCTTCAAGCCTCAAAACATAGAGGAAAAATAATTATGTTGTTTAAGCCATCCAATCTGTGCTATTATATTATGGCAATAGTAGAAAATGAATGCAATGTCAACTTCTGCCTCTTATGTCATGATAGACATTATTGTCCACTAACTATTCAAATAATAAGTTAACACAGTTGGGGGATGGGCTTGGGAGTAGACTATAATTTACAATATTCTGCATTCAAGGAATTCTCCTGGTGGTGAAGTAACACATTTTAGACCAAAGACTTTATTAGCCTCTAAAACAATTATCTGAAAGATGTTATTATTATAATCTAGTAGTGGGTCTATCTGTTGATTTTTATCCATGTATCAATTAATGTAATATCTTTGAAAGAAAAAAAATTCTAAATACCTTATAGTTTCAGGACTGATATCGAGGTCCTTAATCCATTTGGATTTCACCTTCGTACATGATGTTAACTGGGGGTCTATTTTCGCTTTTTTGCAAGTGGCTAACCAGTTCTGCCAGCACCACTTGTTGAAGAGGCTTTCCCTATTCCATTTAGGATTTCTTGCTCCTTTGTCAAAAATTAGGTACTTG
>PVKC010031751.1:0-14541 GCA_004027635.1 Crocidura indochinensis | reverse complement strand
TGGGGAATTCTATTCAAAGATGTAAAGGAAGAGAGATTACAAGAGACATTTCTGGGGGAGGTTGTTTTATCAAGTGCGATTGACCAAAAAATCAAACTTCGACCCATATTCTTGACCTTCAGGGACAGATTTTAAGATCGTCTGGTGTCTCCTAAAACCGCTAAATGATTTAGTGCCATGAAAGCGTTAGAGGCTTTCAGATGAAGCCACCAAAAATACCAGTCACTCTGCACTCTGGAATGTTCCAGCTGTCAAGGCCTTGATCTGCATATTTCCTCTCGACAGACTTGAAGCCTGCAGCTGAATTTAGCTTGGGGGGAAATTACTTCTCACTTTCCCTGCCAGACACCAAAAGGAATCATCAGAAACTGAGAATTTGTTAGAGTGGGTGACCTACTCCTAGCCTGGTGCTCAGCATAGCTCAGGGAGTGCCAGTCTCCTCTTGGAGAGAGCAGCCTGCTTAGGACACTCTGAGAAGGCTACTCCTGCCATAATAGAGTCTTGGACCCAAGTGAATTAATAACCCCAGGAGCCAGCTCAACACCCCAACCTGCAGACATGGCCCCTGTCCTGGGAACAGACATTTATCAGTGCATGTTATGGTGGCATCTCTTATTCACCTTTTCTTTATATATATAAATCTTTATTTAGTCACCATGATTACAAGCATGTTTATAGTTGAGTTTTAGTCATAAACAGAATACCCCCCCTTCACCAGTGCAACATTCCCACCACCAATGCCCCCTTCCTCCCCCAACCCTGCCTCGACAGGCATTCTACTTCTCTCATTCATTTTTTTTGGGGGGGTTGGTTTTTGGGTCATGCCCAGCGACACTCGGGGGTTACTCCTGACTCTATGCTCAGAAATCGCTCCTGGCAGGCTCGGGGGACCATATGGGATGCCGGGATTCAAACCACCATCCTTCTGCATGAAAGGCAAACACCCTACCTACATGCTATCTCTCTGGCCCCTTCTCTCATTCTTTAACATTGTCATGCTACTTGTTAGTGTAGTCATTTCCCTAACAGTGTTCACCATTCTTTGTGGTGAGCCTCAAATTGTGGGCTGTGTCTCTAAGCCTTATTACAGTAATGTCTTTAATTTTTCTTAAAGCCCATAGATGAATGAGACTATTATGTGTCTATCTATCTCCCTCTGACTTTTTCTTATCTTCAGAGAGGTTGATCCCCACTATCCCCAACCCCGAAGAAGGACTAGAGATAGAACAAAGACTGCAAGATTCTCCTGCATACTGAGTCCCAGGCCCTCTGGGGCCCCCAAAAGGAATTAGCGGTTCTTCCTTCAGAGATAGATGAGGATGATGTTGGTAGAAAGGGCGATACTAGTGGTGTTTAGAGATGGCAGTATTGAGCCTGGTGGTGATCATGGTGATGGTAAACAGTAGTGGAGACACAGTGGTGACAGTGACTATGACCAGGACTAGGCTGGCCATGGACAGAGAGTATGTTGCACCCTCACTGTGTAACCAAAGTCACATGCCAACACCTATGACTGTTTGTACCATAGCATGCTACTACGTTCTCCTGTTTTTACCAAACAAATGAGAGATGTGGTGAAATTTGGAGATGTGCCATAAAGCAATACGGTCTCAGCAGAACTTGCTTTAGACTCACCCTGTTGCTGAGCTGGAGCAATAGCACAGCTGTGAGGGCATTTGTCTTGCATGCAGCTGGCCAGGGTTCAATCCTCAGCATTCCATAGGGTGCCCTAAGCCTGCTGTGAGTAATTAGAGCCAAGAGTAATCCCTGAGCACTGCTAGGTGTGTCAAAAAATATTGTTAGTGCTTTTTTTAGTATCTGTCACAAGAAGCTGGTCTGGTTAGAGCAAAAATGAGGGCATGGAAGACAGCCTCCATAAAGTTGCTTTGTTTTGATTTGGGGTCCACACCTGCAATGCTTGGGGTGTTATTTCCTGCAGTAGTCAGGAGCCAATACATCACCCTGGGGACTGAGCCCCAAGCCTCCTACATGCAAAGCACTTGCTATGTTGACTGATCTCTTTCCAGCCTAAATTTTTTCCTCTTGGCTCTAATTTCTTTCCATATATTACTTAGGAGACAAAGATAACATAATAGAAAGTTCTCTCTCTTTCTATTTATCTCTCTCTTTTCCCTCCCTCCCTTCCTCCTTAGAGGTCTCCAATCCTGAGTACCTTCAAACTTTTTTTTTTTTTGGTTTTTGGGTCACACCTGGCAGTGCTAAGGGGTTACTCCTGGCTCCATGCTCAGAAATCGCTCCTGGCAGGCTCGGGGGACCATATGGGACACCAGGATTTGAACCAATGACCTTTTGCATAAAAAGCAAATACCTTACCTCCATGCTATCTCTCCGGCCCCAGTACCTTCAAACTTATGAGCAGAAGTGGGCTGCATTTTGAGTGGAGAAATCTGACATTACAAGATTGGAGCAATAGAGCAGTGGCTCACCCAGGTTCAGTCACTAGCATCCCATACAGCTCCTGAAACATAGCCAGGAGTGCTCCTGACCACAGAGACATAGTTATCCCCTGACCATCACCATGTAAGACCCCAAAATTTTAAAAAAGGAAAAAATGTAGAAATCTAACATTGATCAAAAGAAAATTGTCCAGGTGAGCATTCCCTGGACATTCTAGAGCTCTTGATCCTCTGTGCATGTGGATGCAAGAATGCAGCTCAAGTTTTCTGTGGCATTCTCTTTTCTGCGCTAACTAAATTTAGACATGGGAGCCAAGACAGCTGGCCCTTCTTCAGGGGAAGTTCCCAGAAGAAGATCGATTCCCAACAGCCAGCACTAGTGTCTAAACATCCCCAGTTTCATAAAATAGTCCAAATTCTTCCTGGCCTTAGAGAGTAAAGGACAAGAGAGGGGAGAAAAAATGGAAATTGGTGGAGGAAGGAGGTTCTTTCTTCTGAGCCCCAGGAGGAAAGGCACGAGAATTCCGCAACTTTTAACAGAGTCTATGCTAGTGTTTCTCCATCTCTAGGGTACTGGTGAAAGAAGCAGGAACCCCATAGGGAGACTTTTCCCTGTTAATGTAAACCACATCCAGAAAATGGCCCCGTGGGATACCTACCTACATAGTGGCTGAGAGACGTGCTCCAGAAAGAGTCCAGGACAAGCTGGTGCCCAAATTCCTGGTCTTTAGGCCAAAACTGTTGGGTCTATAAAAAACTTAGAGGACCACACAATGAAAAGTGTATTCCCGACGCATCAGCATTGGTTTGGTTTATGCTGATAGTGCGTGACTGACACCTGGTGGCCGTGTACCTGCATTGCGGGGGGTTAAGCTATAAGAAATTTATATTTTTATTGAAGCGCCGTGATTTACAATGGTACTTTGAATAATTTTTTAAATAAATAGCCTCCTATAAGTATCACCATCTATAATGCTGACCTTTCCCCCACCAATTACCCCAAAAAATCTGACAACAATTTATATTAAAAGAAAGGGCCAGAGAAAAAGCACAATAGGAAGGCACTTGCCTTGCATGCAGCCAACCTGGGTTCAATCCCCAGCATCCCATATGGTGCCCCAAACCTGCCAGGAGTAACGTGTAACCCAAAAACAAAAGCCTACAAAAGCTTTACAAAAAAGCAGAATGTCCAATTATAGCCAAAATGTAGACAAGGTGGAACATAAAGATTTTCTGAGTCCTCACAGCAGAGAAGGCTGTGAGAAAGTGGGGAACTGTGTCTCTGTGGGTCACACAGGAATCGGACCACAAGCACAGTTGTTGGAGTTGTGTGTGGCCCCAGAGGCTAGAGTGATAGTGGAGGGGTGCAGATGAGGAGAGGACAGTGCCTCATTCATCATGTCTACTGCTTGTGGCTCCCGTGAATAGATCAGCACTAGCCTGTAGGAACAAGCCAGAGCAATTCCCAGAGCTTGTGCTCCTATCCTAGTGCATCCCCATAGTGGCTATCCCCCGCCATTGCCCACCCCACCCCCATCCCCGGCCAACACCATCCTGTATTTCTTCACTCACTCATCCAGCCAGAGCTTCTGCTCCTTGCTCAACCCTATACCAGGCTGTGCTGGTCAGGACAAACTTTATTCACACACTAAGGACATAGGAACCTTTTTTACAAGGCAATAAGAATTTGGTTTGGTTTGAGCCACACCTGATGGTGTTCAGGGGTTATTCCTGAATGGGCTCGTAAGGCTCTATATGGGGTGGTGAAGATCAAACTCATGTCAGCCCTGTGCAAAGCAAGCAAGCATCTTACCTGCTTCTGTTCTCTCTCTCTCTTTCTCTCTCTCTTTCTCTCTCTCTCTCTTTCTTTCTCTCTCTCTCTCTCTCTCTCACACACACACACACACACACCTCAGCATTGCTATGTGCTGGATGAGTTCCACATTCTGTGAGGTTTTGTGGTCTCATTTTCTGTAGGAATCGCCTCCCACCTTGCAAAGGTGAGAATAAAGAAATCATCATCAAAATTGTTGGTTTCCCGCAATGAAACGGCTATTTTTAAAGTTTGCAATTAAATGAGATGTTTAAATGTCTAAAAACATACAGTCAGAATGCAGAGAAATGGCACACAATGGAAGATGCTAGGCAGGAGGGTGGGTGAGTGATGGATGTATTTGGTCCCAGACGCTCCCAAAGGTCCTCACAGCTTGGTGCTGTCTGTCAGAGCCTATTTGGGGGAGGAGACCAACACCCTCAATGCTCACAGCTCTCAGTCCAGCTCTGCCTCATCTAACTTGGGGTGTTTGGCCACCACAATTAAATATTCCAGTCCCTACTTCCAACTATTGAAAAGGTGTGGTGTAGGATCAGCATATAAAAGCACATCCTGGTGCCGGAGCAACAGTGCTACAGGGAGGACACTTGTCTCGAACATCCCTCACCAGGCCTCCATCCACAGAACCCCTCTGGTCCTCAGCACCCGACCAGGAGTGATCCCTAAGCACAGAGGCAAGAGTAAACCCTGAGCAGTATAGGTTGTAACTCCAAAACAAAAATATATTTCTTAAAAAAAACAAACAACAAAAAAAAAAAAACCCTTTGCCTGGTACCTGACCCTTTCAGGCTCCTGTGAACAAAACCTGCAGTTTTGTTTGTCTTACCATTGGTTTTGGTGGTACCACAGCCACAGGGTGGATGGTACTGGGGGGGGAACACTCAGCCTGATTATGTTTGCAGTACCCCCTGGAGTTCCATAAACAAAAGAGTACCCACAGCCTTGAATGCTGAGGGTACTGTCAGCTCCCGTCAAAGCAAACCCTCTGGTGTCTGAGCACTCCTCAGTCATTGTTTGAGCTCATAGTCTGCCCCCACCCAAAAAAAAAAAAAAGGATCCCTCCTGGCCCCAGGCCTAATTATCCCACCTCACCTGGGTCTTTATTGACCTATGTCTACTGCAGAAAAGCTTTTTAGGGGAAATGCTCGGCCCTGCTACCCGGTCTTCTCTACCTCCTGCGTGCTCAGGCTACTTCTAGGAGCCAATTTCTAGTCACTTTCTCATTGCTCTCTGCAACATCCTCCCTCACACCCGATTCTTGTCTTCAGACATACAGATTTACCTGTGTACTTTGTGAAAATCCAATGGATTTTCCTGCTTCAAGCCTGGCACCCAGGTTCATGTTCCCCAAAGAGCTGTGAGTCTGGGCTGCTGCTACCCGGCAAGCTCCAATCCGTGCTCAGGTTCACATGTCCACGGGGGTCCCCTGGGAAATCCAAGCCAGACTTTGATCACCAACTTTAACTCAGATGATATTTTCACCTTGCTGCCCCTCAGAGCGAGCCTTTTGGGGAATCTACACCCAGCTTTTCTTCTATACCGACCTCCCAGATCCATCCCTGGAGAAACTTAATTTATCCTTAATGTATCATTAGCCTGGCCCTCCTAGCTAACCCAATCATCATAATTATCACCTCTAATGATGGCATGATGATCTGTCAGGCCACTGAAAGTCATTTATTTGGCCATTTTTCTAGGATTGAGCATTGAGGCCATTGATTTTCAGGCTCTTTTGGCGCTAGAAATTGTGTTTTAAGAAACTGCGTGTAGAACCCAAATATGTCCTATTGATTGATCGATTGTGTGTGTGACTATGTGAAGTTGAAGCTAATTACTTTCATAAAAATATTTCTGGTCTGCAGTCGTAAAAGCCAGATTCTGCTCACCCTGCCACACACTTTCAAATCCTGGTCTCTGTCCAGATATTTTTGTCTGTGCTTACAAAGCAGATAAATTGTATTCAGTTTCATCTTGGAGTTACTTTACTCTTTTTAATTCTTCTCGATGTTCCCTATCATTGCATTTATAGTTGCCTCTTTCTTTTGACTGGCTGCATTATATTCCACACACCCACCTCTAGGAACCCCTGCCTTTAGTTAGGGCCCATTTACTGACATTTTCAGGTCTTTCAATAACCTGATCACCCCTTCTCATCCCATCCAGCACCCCGACATCATTCAGGGGTGCCCTGGGTCTGTTTCTCAAAGGGACTCTTCTCTCCTGTCTGAGCTTGTGTTTGTTTAAATTTGGTTTGTTTGGATTTGATATATTATAAAGATAAGACTTCTTAGAAGCTGTCACACACCCCCCAAAAAATATGTTGAGGCCGGAGAGATAGCATGGAGGCGGGGTATTTTCCTAGCATGCAAAAGGATGGTGATTCGAATCCTAGCATCCCATATAGCCCCCTGAGCCTTCCAGGAGCGATTTCTGAGCGTAGAGCCAGAAGTAACCACTGAGCATTGCCGGATGTGACCCAAAAACCAAAAAAAAAAAAAATTATGTTACCATAGCAATACCATCTCCACGTCTACCCTCCCACCTTCCCTCTCCCTTTCCCCTCTCTGACACTCATTCATTTTCCACTTTCCCATTCCTTGGTTTCCTTCTATTGTTTTGCAAAGCTGGCCCACCCAGAGTGACTCCCTAGAAGGTGTTCCACTCTCTCCTCTCGCCATATGTCCTTTGCTGATGTTCTTTTGGGAGACATTCCAAAAGGGGCTTCCTGCTAATTTCTGACCCTCACTTTGCACGAGTCCCAGCAGTACTTCCTGGATCCAGTCTCACTTTCAAGAATGGGCCTTGACCCTTGACCCTAGCTCAAGCCCACCTATAGGCCAGGCTTGTTGCATTCTACCCAAAGCTGATTCCTGATCTCAGCCAGGCAGGGAGGCAGCTACTTTTCATGGCATTGGCTTCCCATTGGGTATCAGTCCTGACAAAGACAGTTTTTGCTCTGGGCCTCATAGTTCCATGGCAACCCCAAAGAGTTCTGCAGCCGCTGCAGTTCCTGTGTATGTTTGATTGGACAGCAAAGTTAGGCACAGGATTCTGGGTTCACTTTTTGATTAAAATAAAAAGAGTGGATGAGATATCTGTATGTGCAAGAATGTGGAAAATTCTTGGCATCATCCGAAATTGTCTTGTGAGCCCTTGGATGGAGCAGGACGTTCGAGGCATCACCCCCTCCTCCTCATCCATCCCTCTGGACCCACCAGTTTTTTCTTCTAGAAGCTTCCACCAAAAGGGAGGACGGAGGACGCACTATCACATTATCAGGCGCCAGCATACGACTGCACATAATTGACTCTCTCATGTTTCCTGAGCTTGCCCCCTCACCCTTCAGAATATTTATTTCCTTTACTTCAAAATGTTTATTTACTTTTCTCCATTGACTTTAATTAATTTTTGCCTTTGGCTCATAAACAGGTGAAACTGGAAACTTTGTTATTTGCATTTTTTATCTCCAAGCAAGCTAGCTAATTAAACTTTGCAATTTGGTTTCACTGTGCTGGGCCAGAGCCAGGGAAAAGTGGCTGACAGATTCGCAGGTTTGGAAATGGTTTTCTCTAACAAAAGGAGAAAAATAAAATGGAAAGAATTTGGGGAAATTGTGATGCTGTGATGGAAATGCTAAAGGGGTTTTTAAAAATCTGTATTAGATTTCTCTCCATTCCAGGCAGAGATAAGCAAAGGATCCCATTACATAAAGAAAGATAAAAGAAGGACCTAGGGGCCAGAGCGATAACATATAGAGAGGGCAGGCATTTGTCTTTCATGGCACTATCCAAGTTCTATCCTTAGCATCCCATTTGCCACCCCCCTCCCAAGCACCACCAGGAGTGATTTCTGAGTGCAGAGCCAGGAGTAAATCTGAGCATCACTGAGTATGGCTCATAAACAAACCAAAAAATAAAGGGCGGGGGAGTCTTGAAATGGCATGCCAGTGAGTTTACATGGTGTTCTAGAAATGTATAAAAGATAGTAAAGAAGACAGAAAGCCAGGGGGATACTCCACCCAGTAGAGAACTTGCCTGCACACAGCAGAATTGAATATGATTTCTGGTACCACAGATATTTCTGGAATATCAGGAATGGTTCTCAAGTACAGAGCCAGGAGTAATCTCAGAACACTTCATTTGGTCCACTTAGAACAGCCAAGAGTGATTACTGAACACAGAGCAAAGAATAAGGCCTAAACACTGCCAGGTATGGTCCCAAACCACTCCCTCCCCCAAAAAATAATAAAGAGCTTATGACACCTTAGGGTCTTTGCAATATATAATTGATACGACTACATAACATAGATATGTAGCATATAATTGATATAACATAATTGGCATAACATATATAATATATAATTGATAAGACAAAAGTAACCTAGTATCTAGGCAGAGCTCTTAAACTCTGGAAGATTCAAGCCAGAATAAAATCCATAAATAGTTAAGTAATATCAACAAACAGTTTACAAAATAAAAACGTTCAACAGCCAATCAATGTTTTAGAAGCTGCTCCAACATGGAGGCCAGAAAAAAAAAAAAAGCCAAATTGTAGCTCTAGGTCCAAATACAAGCACAGAAATTGCAGTGGGAAGGGGCCTGGCCTGGGAAGCATGGACTGAGGGTCTCAGAGATGTGGCCTGTACACAGTCCCAGCTCTGATTCTGGACCCTCAACCAGCCTCCCTGCATGTCCCTGAGTCCAGCCACCTAAGTAACAGCTCGGGCATACAAATGAGTCTCAGGTATATGCTGGGCTAAGAGAGACACAATCCGCAAATAATTTGGCCAGGGTCCCTGTATGAGACTTGAGAAAGGTGCAAAGCTGCTATGTTTAAGGACAGATAAAGACAGATAAGATAATGAAAAGCTGCCACCAAATAAGGGGTGAAAAGAGACCAGATTCTGCATGACCATTTGCCTGGAAGAGAGGCAGGAAATGAGGTCAGGGTGGAAGGGGACAGGTGGGGTGGAAGAGAGGGGCGAGGTCTTCCTCTCCCTGCAAGGTGGATGCCAGCCTGGCCTGGGTGCACAGATATGCATGCAAGAATAGAAAAATGCTTCTCACTGGAGGAAAAGGGCAAAGGAGGAGAGCAAAGCTGGGGCACTATCAGGACTGAATCTTAGCCCATTAGCAGGTTCTAAACAGGAGCCAAGGCCTCAGCTCCTGCAGAATGACACAGGGTATAGCTATGAACCCCAATGGCTGGGCCAGCGCCCCTCTGAAGCGTGATTAGGCCACCTGCCAGCTGAGCTGGTATTTCACATCATGGGTATGAATGTGGAGTGTCCCCAGGGGAGTTTTAAAACACAACTCAGAGAAACCACACATAGTACATGCACACATATACATGCACATACAAACACACAGACACAGAGACACATATGCACAGAGAGAAACCCACATGCAGACACATTCATACACACACACACGCCACACCTTCTTCAGAGACACTTTCCACAGCTCAGACACCAGCTTGCTCTAATTCAGCGGCTGCTCTAGCATCAATCACAGCCACTGACACCTCCCTTCCCCCCAACAACATCTTAGGCATCTCCAGGGTTTCCTGTGAGTATTTACTTCCCAAATTTGGGATAGCATGTTTGCAAACTCAGCGATGTTGCTGCCCCACACCCCCCTCTCCAGTGTCTGTGCAGTTCACAGGCATTTCAGCATCAGGCTCCTCTGGGCCCCATTTCCACAGCAGCCCAGCTTTCCAACTGTGCAATGCATCCTTCCTTACATCCCTCATTCATCATGCCCAGAAGTCAGGCCAGCTGCATTTCTGGGGCCACTGGCTATTTGTTCTTCATGAGGAATCTGCTGAAAGAGCTATGGAGCCAAATAGGTACATATATAAATATACCACCTATAAAAACATAGATTCACATATGACTGTGGCATAATAAAAGAGTATCAATTTATTATTATAATGCATATAGTATAAATATGCATATCCATGCATCATATAAATGATATAAAATGATAAAATAGCTAACTAGTCTAATAAATGAGAGAAATAAATATGTAACTAATTCATATACCCACCATCAAATATCATAACGGAGAATTTGTTATATGTATATACATCACCATATAAGTACATGATAAAATAATAACAATTACAATACTATAATATAATATATAGTATAAATGCATAGAATATATTATTATAGTATTAATATATTAATTATAGTATTATATATTATATTGTTATTTATTACTTATTGATGATATAGTATAAATATGAATAACAATATTAATATTCCAAGATTAAATATAAAAACTAAGTATTTCTTATATTACATATAGTATAAATATATATGAATGCACTATTTTTGCTATACGTGATAGGAACAATAAGCCTGTGGTTTGAAATTTCCTGGGAGTTAAGCTGTAGTGCTGGTCAGTCAGTCATTATTTTGTTTCCTGTTCTTCCACATCAGCAGAAGGTGATAGTAAAACTACTCATTCCTTATTTATCCACTCTCCTAATCCTACTGTTCATTCATTCCTGAGTTCAACCCAGTGTTGACTCAAATCTCAGCCCTTTATAAGCCATGACCCTGCTATCTTGGAAGGTGAGTGAAACCTAAGCCAAGACTCAGACAGGAACAGGTAATGCCATTAGTAGTTGCCTGGCCTGAGACCCTGTAGATGAGGTATGACAGCCTCACTGAGGGCTCACTGCAAATCATTGCATGAAGTGTAAACACAGAAGAGACAGGGTTGCTGTCCTCAGGAACTTCTCTAGAATGCTCCAGAAAAGACCAGTATAGTTTTGGCTGCTTGAATGTAGGATTGGCAACATGCCCTTCTCTTTAGAGCTGGGACAGGGCCTTCTCAGTCCCACACACCCAAACTTGAGCTGATCTGCCATGGACTCAAGGCAGGTGGGTGAGGGAGTCACATCTCTGGTCTCTCTCTGCTCCGTGACACAGCACAATGTCAAGGGTGATAGTCTAGAAATGTTTCAGGGCAATAACAGTATTGCAAACTATCATGTTTAAAGGAGATAAAAGGTGAGAAAGAGTGAGAAAGAGAGAGAGAGGGAGAGAGAGAGACTGTCCCAGAGACAGGAAGGGCAGAGCAGGAAGGAAACTGAGGAAACTGGTGGCAGTAAATGTGCCCTGGGTGTTGGACATAAAATGACTAAAACTCAGTCAAGAACAACTTTGGAACTGTCTAAAAAAAACAACTCTATTATAAATAACCTGTAACCATGGTGTTTACATAAAGTAATTAATAATAATAATATGGAGCTGAAGCCATTTCACAGAAGTAGGGCATTTGCCTTGCATGCAGTTGAACCATGATCCACCTCAGTTCAATCGCCAGCATCCCATATGGTTCCCCAAAGCTAGGAGTGATTTCTGAGTGCATAGCCAGGTCTAAACCCTGAGCATCACAGGGTGTGGCCCAAAAACCAAACTAATAATAATAATGTACCAAGGAAGCTAGACATAGAGTCCAGTAGGCAGGGGTCTGGCCTTGCATGAGGCTGATCCAGGTTCAATCCTCAGAACCTTATATGACACCTAGAGCCTTGCTGCAGGCATGACCCCTGAAAGCAGAGCCAGGAATAAACCCTGAGCACTGCTGGCTGTGGCCCAAAACTAAACAAACAAAAAAATCTCAGACATGGGAAACCATGGAAACCAGGACTCTGAGGAGCCCTGGAATTACTTTTGTGAAACTTCTTCATCCGGTTAAGCAAAACACACACCTGCAATTTCCTTTGGATAGTAGTGGTGGGTTATGGAAAATTTTTTTCAAATTAACAAAGTTCAGCTTCTGGTTTATTGGGTGCAAAATTTTCACACTGTCATTGGAAGAGCTCTGAAATGTTACTTTTGAGGGTTTTTTTAGGCAAGCTCCAAGCCTTCCACATTGGTGCCCTGAGACCTTTTACAAAGGGCTGCAGAGCAAAGTAGGCAAATAAAAACATTAAAGCAAAATATTTTTTATCTTTATTTCATCACTATGTTTGCAAAAAAAATGTTTTCAGTCTTTGAATGTACACCAAGCACCT
The DNA here is from genome assembly GCA_004027635.1 of Crocidura indochinensis. Classification (NCBI taxonomy): domain Eukaryota; kingdom Metazoa; phylum Chordata; class Mammalia; order Eulipotyphla; family Soricidae; genus Crocidura; species Crocidura indochinensis. Next base: position 2,259 of record PVKC010031751.1, on the reverse strand, counting down.
TTCACCAGTGTGATGTTCCCACCACCACTGTTCCCCTATTTGTCTCCCTCACCCCAACCCCCTTCCTGTCTCTCAGAAAGGCATTCTGCCTCTCTCACTCACTATCAGTGTCATGGTAGGTGTCATCTTTGTTTGTGCTCTAGCTGTACTCACTGCTCTTTTTGTAAAGCTTCATGTCATGAGCTGGTCCTCTCAGTGCTCAGTTCTATTGTCTCTGGATATTATTGCCATACTGGCTTTTGTTTTTCTTATATCCCGCAGACTAGTGGAACTATTCTATGCCTATCCCTCTCCCACTGGCTCATTTCACTCAGCATAAAAGTCTCCATATCCACCCATATAGAGACAAATTTTATGACTTCATTTTTCCTAATAGCTGCATAGTATTCCATTGTGTAAATGTACCAGTTTCTTTAGCCACTTATCTGTTGCCGGGCACCTGGGTTGTTTCCAGATTCTGGCTATTGTAAATAGCTGCGATAAACATAGGGGTGCAGAGAGCATTTTTGTATTGTGTGTTTAAGTAGCTTAATTCAACAATAGCTCACTAGGAAAATAGATTGGAAATGCCACAGAAATTCAATTCCAAATAGGGGGGCCTTGAAATAATTCTGAACTATCTGTCTCTTGTATCTCTCTCTTCCCACAATCCCTGACTTGGAATAAGTATAAACAGTCATTAAAAACAGATGGGGGAGAAAAAAGCAACATTGCTCCACTTGTCATAACTTATTACATATTTGACTGTCAATTTGTACTTAAAAACCCAACCAGCTCCAGGGAGGGAAGGCAGAGCTGAGACAAGTCTAGTGCATTTCAAATTAAGTCTGTGTAATTGCAGCTTCACAAGACACTTCGTTAGCATCAGTGCTAAGTATGAAGCCAAGTTAGCGACTATGTCCAGATTGGAAACACTCTCGTTTCTGAAAGGAAAATTTGTCTTCCTACTTGAAGGCATTGCCTCCGATCAACCCTGCCCAGTGACAAAATATTGGTGCCATTTTTACCCAAAATTGTCCACCACTAATTTTTTTTGTTTCATTTTGAAACACTCAATGGTTGACATTTTCAAGTGACCATTAGTTTCTCGACCTCAAATTCAACTTCAGGAAAGAAACTGTATTTTATTTTCATCAATCTTGTGCCTACCTGTTTCTTTTTCTTCTCCCTTTGCTTTGTTTTTTAGTTTACTTCTTGAATCAGTTGTGCTATTTGTGGTGTTTTTATTTAATCAAGGCAAGTTCCACCATAGACATGAACTCTTTTTCCTAACCAAACCAATGCAACCTTCTCTGGCTTGTATGTGAAGATTGCCAGCCTTCCTTCACCAGCTCTCCATTGCAGTACCATCATCAACCTCACCAAGTCCCAGAGTCTTGGAAATAAAGCACTACCCATTTGCTTGTGACTGTGCAGGTTAGGAAATGTGACTAGCTGGATTGATGCTAGATTCTCCTGAGTTTACTCAACCATTCCAGCTAGAAGTTGCACATCTGATGATTAGAGCTACTGGCCAGGGGTGCAGGTGGGTAGTGGACACACAAGGCCACACCATCAAGAGAGTAAAGATATCTTTAGAGGATCTATCTTTAGATACAGAAAGACAAAAACCTTCTCTACCTCATGAGCCACTCACTGTTGGGTTCACTGGTTTTCACCCTAATCAAAAATGGCTTCCTCTTTACATGTCTAAAACCCACCGGGGTGCAAAGAACCTCTGGATAGGATCTCTACCCCAACCTGTTCTCCACCCATGGGGTTGGTTCTATCTTCCCAATAAAGAATGTGGTCTCAGCAGGCCTCTCCCCCCATCCCCCACAAACACACAGACCCATGTTTCATCTCTCTCCAGCCTGGTTTGGATTATTTCCTGTGGCATCCCTGTTCCAGACCTGCTTCCCCTTTCGCCTCAGGATTGGGTCATAATGATATATCCTCACCTCCACAAGCCACAAGGCTGATAATGAGTCAACCAACAGGCACCAATTAGTTGTCTTAGATTGACCTATCTACAGAGGGCACTTAGCCAGACTTAACTGGGGTGGAGAGAGCTGGATCTATGGACACTCGAGGTCCAAGTTGGACAACTAGTGTGCCTTGACCCAAGTCATCCTAATCTGATTTTTTATTCCTCTTTAACTTTCCTAACCTACTCACTTGTCTTTTCTCTTTTGAATTTGAACTAGTTTGCAGCATTCAAACATCCTCACTGTTCATACCAAAACCAAATATTACATTATCTTGGAAAAGCCAAAACTG
>PVKC010031750.1:0-14352 GCA_004027635.1 Crocidura indochinensis | reverse complement strand
AGAGGTAGTATTATACCGGTCCTATATTTATGATGGAAGTATAGGCTTCCCCATTGTCTTTTGAGATTCTCTTGTGGGGTGTGGGTTTCCAGACACCTTTCCATCGCATACCCTGTCCTTCTTGAGATTGGAAAAACATTTGTGGCAGGGGAATCTTGGGTAGAGTTCTTGCATTGGGAGACCTTTAGGGCTAAGTCCAGTATCCAGCAATAGTACACTTTAGGAAGGGTTGGTAGGGAGGGCCACACAGCTTGAGTCAGCGGGGGTGTTGGTTGTCTTTTCCAGCTGGGGACGAGGTGCAGGTTTGAGTGGGTGTCCCTTCGCTTGGGTGCTGGGTACCAGTTCGTTCGGGTAGGAAGTCAGTCTTGATGCCTAGTAGATTAAGAACTGGGGGTGAAGAGTTTTCGCAAGATGGAGAATCTGGGTGGAATCGAGGGGTGAATGGATAGTCGGATTCCTAGAAGGTGGGAAGAGGAAAGTATATGGAAAAGGCAGAAAAGAAGAAAAGAGAAAATAAGTTTAACTAGGGAAAGAGAAGGAAAAAGAGAAAAAAGGAGGGAGAAAGAGAAGTGAGAAGAGAGGAGAGAAGATCGTGTGCCTGTTATTTTGCTTGGATATGTTCTATGAGTAGGCCCCGTAGTATAGGTCTGTATGTCACAGTTGCTGCTACGGTGGTCTGACTGGTCACATGCTTCAGGTCCTAAAAGAAGGTATAACCTAGAGAAAAGGGGTATGTTAAAGTATTTCATCAAGACGATTTCATTCAGCAACCTGGATATGGTATCTCGTAAAGCTTAGCTCCGAGGCATCATCTTAGGTTGTCCACCCTTTATATCCAAGAAAACCCATGGACTGAAAAGCTGAGAGGTTAAATATAGTAAGCTTAAGGTATTAGCACCTGTTATTTTGGAGAGCTTCCCTTGGATTCAGTTATTTCCCATGGTATTCTTTACCTGTAATCTTGTATAGGATCCCTAAGGGATTATTATGAACCTTTGTAGTAAGAGCTGATTACGTACCTGTTCTCTCTGAGCTGTTGTTTCTGTTGTTTCTGCTGTTGCTGATTTCTTCTTTTTTTTTTTTTTTTGGTTTTTCAGGCCAACTCCGTTTGATGCTCAGGGGTTACTCCTGGTTACACATTCAGGAATCGCCCCCGGCTTGGGGGGCCATATGGGGTGCTGGGGGATCGAACCATTTTTCTTCCTTGGCTAGCACTTGCTGAGCAGGCACCTTACCTCTAGCGCCACTTCTCCAGCCCCTGTTGCTGATTTCTTTATGGTATAATGTGTGGTCGGGAATATATGTTGTTCCTCTTTCTTGTGTTTTGGGCATTACTCCCCAGAATACGTGTAATGTTACAGTGTTTGGAGTTTCTACTCTGTTTGATCCTATTATTTGATCTTTGAGTATTAGTTGTATATGAAGTGTAGTTTCTAGGTGCTTCAGAATAGTGCTACCATTCTGTGTTTATCTTTCATCTTCTGGCTCGCCTTCATTTAAGATAATATGTTCTAGGTCCATCCATGTTGTTGCAAAGTCTGTGATTGTATCATTTCTGACTGCCATGTAATATTCCATTGTGTATAGATACCACATCTTGATGATCCAGTCATCTGTTGTTGGGCATCGAGGTTGGTTCCAAGACTTGGCTATTGTGCTGAGTGCTGCGATAAATATTGGGGTGCACACATATTTTGGGATGTATGTCCTTTTGTCTTGGGGGTAGATACCTAGGAGAGCAATTGCTGGGTCAAATGGCAGCTCAATTCTGAGTTCCTTAAGCACTCTCCAGACTGTTCTCCATAGTGGTCGGACTAGGGGGCATTCCCACCAACAGTGGATGAGAGTGCCTTTCATGCCACATCCCCGCCAACAGAGGCTGCTCCCATTATTTTTGATGTGAGCCATCCTCACTGGTGTGAGGTGGTACCTCATTGTTGTCTTGATTTGGATTTCCCTAATGATGAGTGAAGGTGAACATGTTTTCATGTGTTTGTTGGCCATCTTTCGATCTTCTTTGGAGAAGTGTCTATTCATTTCATCTCCCCATTTTTCTATGGTTTTATTTGGTTTTGTGGAGCTCATCTTTCTGAGTGCTTTGTATATTCTGGATATCAGTTCTTTATCTGACAAGTTGAGTGAAAAAAATTTTTCCCATTCAGTTAACTGTCTTCTTGTGTTAAGTATGGTATCTTTTGTCATGCAGAAGCTTTTTAGTTTGGTGTAGTGCCATTTGTTTATGTTTGATGCTACTGTTCTTGCCATTGGCAATCTATCATCAAATACTTTTGTGATGTATAGGTCTTTGAGTGTTCTGCCTATTTTTTTCTCAATAAATTTTATAGATTCGGGTCTGATTTCCAGGTCTTTAATCCATCTTGAGTTGACTTTTGTATATGGGGTGAGGTATGGGTCAATTTTTAATTTCTTACAGGTGGTTCTCTAGTTGTACCAGCACCATTTGTTGAAGAGACTTTCTTTGTCCCATTTAAAGTTCTTGGCTCTTTTGTGTTTTGACAATTTTTTAAAAGGAAATGTATTTGTTGCTGTTCATTTTGTCATTATTTCCCCAAATCAGGTATTATTGAAACTTTGTGAGCCATCCTTTCACAAATAAAGTTATAACCAAATAGTGTCATTTGGGTGGTCTTCGTCTTTCTTTTGCTTATATTTCCTTATCCTAGATTTCATGATTCTGGTTGATGGAACTGGGTTTTCTTTCTTTTTTTAATAAAGGCTTTATCTATAAACAGTGTAATACTAAGAATTGGTTAGCCTATTTCTGTAGTCTTCTAAGTAATACAGAAATTGTAATTGTGGTTTTAGATGTCTTTTGCCTATAATGATTTGTGTAATCAACTTAGAGAAAAGATAAGAAAGAAATTACTTTTCTTTTATACATTGGGGGAGTTAATAAGACTGTGACTTACTGTGAAACATGATTAACATCATCTGTGTCTTAAATCAATGAGTTCATATACATGTGCTGTGTGATGTATATTAGCATACTCATTTGTGCTCTCCCCTGAAAAAATTTTTAAATTTTTTTCTTAAATATTTTATTGTACTCTTTATAATTGGTATGAATTTATATGGAAATCATTATAAAATTGAACTATTAACTTTGCAACTAAAATGCAAAACATCTGTCAGATCCTTAGCACATATCTAGTCTGATATACTAAAATAAAGCTCATCTAAAACTCCATTAGGAAGATAATACCTTATTTATGTTTTTTAAAATGTTGTGTTTACAACTTAAGAGTTGTTTTGGTTACTGTTGTAGAGATATCTTATTGGTAAAAGAGGTTAAACCATAGTTACAATAAACAGTACATATATGAGACCCTTATCTGTGATTGACTTTTTTTAAAATAACTGTGAACTATTTTAAAATAGCAATACATTTTTTACATATATATACCTAGCAGGTGAGTTTTCAGTGTTCTGCATATTTTAGTGCCAATATGAAATATACACTTTCTTCTCAATATTTATGTCCTTGAAACTTTACTTTCAGATCTAGCAATAAGAGTCCTGTTTTTGGTATATTCTATGAGTATAAGATTAGACAATTGAGTATAATAATAAAGGCCACTAAATTAAATATGCCTCAGAAGAGAGATTTCATAGTAAATTATCCCATTTGCATTAGGAGGAGTTGTTTTAAATTTTAGAAACCTAATTTTTTTCTACAAGATTTTTTTGAATACTAAGAGAAAGTGAAGTACATGTTTTTATGTGAATTTCAGTGGAAGATATTAATTTTTCCTTTGAAGAAAAATGACTTATTTTTAAAAAGCTCAAAAATAAAATTTATTTCTCTTAATTATAAAACAATTGATCTATTCATTAAAATGTAGTTTTAAAATATCTGTTTGATTTTGCTGTTATTGTTATTTTGGGGAAACCATTTCTTCGACTGTAGAAAACTAATGTTAGTTATTTTATAATAACCAATTTAGTAATATAAGAACTGTCATATTCTAGTCCCCCTTCCCAATCAGGGAATTTTTTTGAAAAACCAATCGGGGGGGGGGGGGAAAAGGGCGGTAACCAAGACCAAACAGGTGTAAGACCACCAAGTAGCAAATTAGACGCAGAGGGGACCACTTACTTTAGCAACCCCAGGCGGGTGGTAGGGGAGAGGATATGGGAAGTAGGATGGGAACTGAGGTGGACGGAGGACTTTTTGGTGATGGGAGTTCCCCTGATTTTATGTTAATTTGTACCTAAAATATGATTGCCAACGATATGTAACCCAACATGTTTAAAAATAAAAATCATATTAAAAAAAAGAACTGTCATATTAATAAAGTACCATAGGCACATAATGGTGTGGTGTTTTTTGTTTTTTGTTTTTTTTTTGAGGGAGTTGTAATTGTTTCTGGGAAAACTTTGAGAGTCCTGAGATTTTCATGATCAGTCTGTCACATTAGGTTTTATAGTCAAAGTTCAATAGGTAGGAAATAAAGGCAAAACATTTACTTTTCTTATTGAATCACTTAGTAATTTTTTGAAATGTATAGGTTAAACTAAACCCAAAGAAGGAAAAACAGGAGGATGTTTCAAATTGAAGATTGTGTAAAGAAGAAGGTATCTGAAACTACCTCTTTATCAGGGATAAGTAAAAGGGTATTAGCATTGGCCGTCAACCTATAGATGCACACACTTAAGGTTTTTGGACCACAGCCAGTGATACTCAGGTTACTCCTGGCTCTGCATTCAAGAATTATATTCCTGGCCCTGTGGCGCGCGCGCACACACACACACACACACACCCCACACGTATACACAGTCTCTCTACACATGATAAATATAAAAATATTTGATATATTTTATTCTCTTTTTTGGGGGGGCCACAGGGCTTCCTCTTGTGATCTTTTTCTTCTCCCTTCCCCTTCCCTCTACTTTTCTACTTCTCCTTTATTCCTCTCTCTGTCTCTCTCTCCCCCTCTTTCTTTCTCTCTCTCCCTCTCCCTCTCTCTCCCCTTCTCTCTCTCCCCCCCCCATCTCTTCCTTTTTTGTTTGTTTGCTTTTGGGGCCACACCTGGCACTACTCAGGTACATTACTCCTGGTTCTGCATTCAGGAAACACTCCTGGCAGGCTCAGGAGGACCATATGGGAACCCCGGTTGGCTGTAAGGCAAATACCCTAACCCTTTTTACTAAACTTTGGAAGTCTCATATAAATCTCATTCATGTGGTGTGTCTCAGTTTAAACAAGCCATATATTTGGTGCTTCATTATTTATACGAGGTTAGTGGCCTGTCCTTCTAGCTGGTATTGCCTTGTCTCACATTTCAGATTTCTCAGGTAAACATTTTTCTTTGATTCTCATTCTGATAATCATATTCATTCTCCTTATGAGCACTTATCCCAATTGAAAATTAATATTTAATTAGTGATATTATTTAATACATGTTTCCATGGTAGTTCCATTATTTACTTGCAACTAGCTACTCAATAAATACTGAATGAATTGACCTTGTTTTTGATTTTTGGTTTTTGGGCCACACTGGTGGCACTCAGAGGTTACTCCTCACTCTGAGCTCAGAAATCACTCCTGGAAGACTCGAGGACCATATGGGATGCTGGGAATCGAACCTGGTTTCATGCTGGTCGGCTGTGTGCAAGACAAACACCCTACTGCTGTGCTGTCTCTCCAGCCCCTGACCTTTTTACCATAGTATAATGTTTCTTGCTTAGTCATACATTTGATTTTAGAATCAGACCCTAACTTCCTCTTTGGGGGGAGGTGGGAGTGCATACCTGGCCATGCTCAGCTATGACTCCTGGCTCTGTACTCATGGTTCACTCGGTGCTGGGGGAGCCATTAAAGATGCTGGAGGTTGAATCCAGGTGCATGTAAGGTAAGCTTTTTACCTGCTGTATTATTGCTCTGGCACCAGACCCTAAATTCTTTTGATTTTATTTGCTGGAAAGAGAATACATGAAATACCACATGTGGAACATGTTTTGTCAGTAATGTCCCCTCTAAAACTATTTTAATAGTTCTGTAAGTTATAATACACACACCACACACACACACACACACACACACACACAGTAACAGGCATCATGAAACATAAATGCAGCTTTTTTCGTTTCTTTTTGGGGGAGCCGGCAGTAACAGGCATCATGAAACATAAATGCAGCTTTTTTGTTTCTTTTTTGGGGAGCCGGCTCCAAGCTGACTCAGTAGATTAGGAGCCCCACTGGTGATTCTCATCTAACCTTGATGGTGAATCAGTGCTGGGCCCAAAGATGAGATGCTTCTTGCTCTGGGGTGCTGTGCATGTTTAGGCCATCCCAGCAGCACTGGGTCTCAAGGACTGCACCTAGAAATGCTAAGAGGACCATATATGTTTGCCTGTTTGGAGGCCACACCTGGCAATGATCAGGGTAACTCTGGGCGGTGTTCAGGGATTGCGGTACTCCAGGATCCTTAGGATGCCAGATAGCAAACCCAGATCAACTGTATGCAAGAGGAGCATATTTCCCATTGTAGTAATTCTCTAATCCCTGATATTCAAATATATGTGTATGGATGTTTTTAAGTTGGCTTAGTAGTTTTGTTACATAAAGTTTAATAACTTATACATAAATTTAAATCCCTTGCCACCGTGAAAACAATGATTGGCTTAATTTTTATAGAATTTTAGGACATTGGCGATGGGAATGTTGCACTGGTGAATGGGGGTCTTCTTTACATGACTGAAACCCAACTACAATCAGATTTGTAATAAAGGTGTTTAAATAAAGATATTAAAAATAAAGTAAAGGCAAGAAAGAGAACAAAAAATTATTTGAATAGTCTTCATTGATGATAGATTGTATCCTCATTTTTAAACCTTTCATATGAGTTTGATAAACTGATTCATAGTCCAGTATAAAAGGGAAATTGAACATTGTTTTCTACCCTAGGTAAATTTACACTTTTGTATGTAAAGCCAAAAAGAAAGCATGAAAATATTTTTTTGAAAAAAAATTTGGACCAGTGGCCCGGGAGATAGCATGGAGGTAAGGCGTTTGCCTTTCATGCAAAAGGTCATCGGTTCGAATCCCGGTGCCCCATATGGTCTCCCGTGCCTGCCAGGAGCAATTTCTGAGCATAGAGCCAGGAGTAACCCCTGAGCACTGCCGGGTGTGACCCAAAAACCAAAAAAAAAAAAAAAAAAATTTGGACCAGAGCAGTGGCACAGCAGTAGGGCATTTGCCTTGCAGACAGCTGACCCAGGACAGACCTTGGTTCAATCCCCAACGTCCCATATGGTCCCCCAAGCCAGGAGCAATTTCTGAGCATATAGCCAGGAGTAACCCCTGAGTGTCACTGGGTGTGGCCCCAAAGTCAAAAATAAATAAGAAAAGAAAATATTATTTTTAATTCAGGAAGATAGCATTGTAAAACTAATACTTGGAACCTTTCTGAAGGCAATAATAGACACTTGTTAAAGGAAGAGAAAAGGATATGTTAGTGAAAGAAATAGCACATATACAGGATAGGGTTATAAAATACTTTTCTAATAGTTTTTTAAGTTATTAGAAGTGAATCATTTAGGGGCCAGAGCGATAGCATAACCAGCATCCCATATAGTCCCCCCAAAGCCTGCCAGGAGTGATTTCTGAGCACAGAGCCAGGAGTAAAACTGAGTGCTACAGGTGTGGCCCAAAAAAAACAAAAAGAAATCTAAATAGGATAGGTTGTAAAAGCATAACTATATACTATGAGCCAAAACTGTAATCAGTACTAAGTCAGTTGTGCAGGTTTAAATGAATACTGGACAATATATCTCAGTTTTAGATAAGGAATTTTCATTTTAGGTAAGGAATTTTCATTGAATTCTCAGAATAACCATGTAGGACCTATATTTGTGGATTTCATTTGTACCTAAAAGAATGGAGACTCAGGGACCAGAGAGATAGCACACTAGGCAAGGCCTACTTGCCTTGCACAGAATCCCCCCAAAGCCTGCCAGGAGTGATTTCTGAGCACAGAGCCAGGAGTAATCCTGAGTGCTACAGGTGTGACCTAAAATAAAAACAAAAAGAAATCTAAATAAGATAGGTTGTAAAAGCATAACTATATACTATGAACCAAAACTGTAATCAGTACTAAGTGCTCAGGATAAAATTAATTTGATTTGAAATTTTATATAAACTACTACACCATTTTGTTTTGTTTGTTTTGTTTTTTGAGATGCTACATATCTCAGTTACTGCTCAGTTCAAAGCATCAGTAGAAAATATTATTCATTCTGTTCTCCCAACTGTGTATAACTCTCCCCCTCCCCACTTTTGACACTGTGGTTTGCACTATTGTTAATGGAGGGATGCCTTGCCTATTAGTTTATCTACTTTCAGTGTCAGGTGCTTGTCCAGAGTGATCAGCTCCAACTGTCGTTGTCCTAGTAGACCTTTCTCTGTCTACACTCACTGCTCTTTGTGGCAAGCTTTCTATCCTAGGCTGGACCTCCTGACCTTTGTCTCTATTGTATCTAGGTATTCTTACCATATTATCTCTTGTTTTCCTTATGAGTGAGATTATTTAGTCTATCCATTTCCCTCTGGCTCATTTCACTCAGCATAATAGTCTCCATGTCCATCCATATATAAGCAAATTTATTGACTTCAGAGGCCAGAGCAGTAGCGCAAAGCCTTGCACATGCTAGCCTAGGATAGATTGTGGTTCAATCCCCTGGTGTCCCATATGGTCCCCCAAGCCCGGAGTAATTTCTGAGCACATAACCAGGAGTAACCCCTGAGCGTCACCGGGTGTGGCCCAAAACCAAAATAAAAAAAAATTTATTGACTTCATTATTCCTGACAACTGCATAGTATTCCATTATATAGATGTAACACAGTAGTTTCTTTAGCCACTCATCTGTTGTCGGACACCTGAATTGTTTCCATATTCTGACTATTGTAAATAGTGATGCGCTGAACATAGGATTGCAGAGAACTTTTTTGTATTGTATTTTTGTTTTCCTGGGGTATATCCTAGGAGTAGTATTGCTGGATTATATGGAAGCTCAATTTCTAGCTTTTTGAGGAATTTCCATATTGTTTTCCAAAATGCTGGGCCACTCTGCATGCCCACTAGCAATGACTGAGTGTTCTTGTTTTTTGTGATGTGTGCCAGTATTTGTGCTGTGATGTGATATCTCATTATAGAATTGATTAGCATCTCTCTGATGATTAGCATTTTTTGACCATCTGTATTTCTTCTATGTTCATTTCTTATCCCTATTTTTTTGATGGGGTTAGATGTTTCTCTTGCAAAGTTCAACCAGTGCCTTATATATCTTAGATATTAACCCCTTATCTGATGGGTTTCAGGTGAAAGTTTTCTCCCATTTTGTGAGTAGTCTCTGTCTCCTAGTCACTATTTTCTTTTAGGTGCAGAAGCTTCTAAGTTTATTGTAGTCCCATTTGTTGCTTCCACTTACATAGCCAGAGGTGTTTCTGATTTCTTCAATTCCCTGGAAGAGCTTGAAGAAGATTGACAGTAGATCCTCTTTAAAGATTTGAAAGAATTCACTAGTAGATCCAGGTAGATGTGGGCTTTTGTTTTGAAAAGTCGTTTGAATAAAGCTTTCCTCTATAGTGATAGTTCTGTTCAGGTAATCCAGATCATCTTGATTCATCTGTATTAGGTTGTAGGAGTTCAAACATTTATACATTTCTTCCAGGTTCTTGTTTTGTGGCATAGATTCTCAAAGTAGTATATGATTACTCTATGTATTTCTGTAGTGTCTATAATGATCTCCCCCTTTTCATTTTTGATTCTGCTTATGATGTTTCTCTCTCTCCCTTTCTTTTTGAGTCTCACTAATGGTTTTTCAATCTTGTTTATTTTTTCAAAGAACCAACTCTTGCTTTTATTGATCTTTTGAATTTTTTTGGTATCCAGTCATTAATTTCTGCTGTAAGTTTTATTATTTCCTTCCACTTGCTTACTTTCATATCATTTTGTTGGTCATTTTTTCAATTTTCTTAGCAGTGTCATTATTTATGTAGGCTTTTTCTTCCTTTTTAGGAATGTTTGTAAAGCTATAAATTTCCCTCTTTTTTCTTTTTTTTTGGGGTGGGGTGGGGTGGGGTTGGGTCAAACCCAGTGATGCTCAGGGGTTACTCCTGGCTATGAGCTCAGAAATCACTCCTAGTTTATGGGACCATATGGGACAGCAGGGGATCAAACCATAGTCCGTCCTAGGTCAGCCATGTGCAAGGCAAGTGCCCAACCACTGAGTCACCACTCTGACCCCTAAATTTCCCTCTTAATACTGCTTTTGCTGTGTCCCACAGATCTTAATAATTCGTGTCTTCATTCTGATTTGTTTCAAGGAATCTTTTGATTTTCTCTTCGATTTTGTCTCTGACCCACTGGTCGTTCAGCAGTGAACTGTTTAATTTCACTTTTTAAAGTTATTTCTCCATGTCCACTTGTAATTCACCTTTATTTTCAGTGCTTTATGGTCTGAGAAGATAGCAGAAACAATTTCTATCCTCTTGATCTTATGGAGGTATTTTTTTTTTCGGTTTTTGGGTCACACCCGGCAGTGCTCAGGGGTCACTCCTGGCTCCATGCTCAGAAATTGCTCCTGGCAGGCACGGGGGACCATATGTGCACCGGGATTCGAACCGATGACCTTTTGCATGAAAGGCAAACGCCTTACCTCCATGCTATCTCCCGGGCCCCATGGAGGTATGTTTTATGACCCAGCATGTGGTCTACGATGGAGAAGTACCATGTGCATTGGAGAAGAATGTGCTTCCAATTCTGAGAGAATGTAGAGTTCTATAAATCTATTAAGCCACTCTCTTCTATTTCTTCCTATCTATGTTAAGTTTTAGCCTGGTTGACCTATCAAGGGATGACAAGGAGATATTGAAGTCTCCCAGTATTGTTGTGTTGCTACTGATGTATTTTTTTTCAGGTTATCAGCAGTTGTTTTAAGTATTTTGCTGGCCCATCATTAGCATCATCATATATATTAGTACCATCATATATGTTTAGAAGTATTATTTCTTTTTTTTTTTTTTTTTTGGTTTTTGGGTCACACCCGGCAGTGCTCAGGGGTTACTCTTGGCTCCATGCTCAGAAATTGCTCCTGGCAGGCACGGGGGACCATATGGGGCACCAGTATTCGAACCGATGACCTTTTGCATGAAAGGTAAATGCCTTACCTCCATGCTATCTCCCGGGCCCCATTCTCCCTAGAAGTATTATTTCTTCTTGGTGTTCACATCCCTAAGATATTCCCATCTCTGTCTCTTGTAACCTTTATAAGCCTAAAGTCTATATGGCTGATATTAAAAGGCACCCAGCCTTTTTAAGTGAGCTGTTTGCTTGACTATCAGCATCTTTCTTGTAGGCAACAAAATGTTGGTTCAATTTTTTATCTATTTTACCATTCTTTGTTTCTTAATTGGTACGTTTAACTGTTAAAGTATTCTTGATAAAGCATTCATTTCATTGAAGGTTTTTTTTTTTGTTTGTTTCGTTTTTTTGTTTGAGGGTTTTTGTTTCGTTTTTTTGTTTTTTTGTTTGTTGGGGGGGGTTTGTTTGGTTTTGGTTTTTGGGCCACACCCTGTGATGCTCAGGGGTTAGTTACTCCTGGCTATGCACTCAGAAGTGGCTCCTGGCTCAGGAGACCATATAGGATTCCAGGGGATTGAACCGAGGTCCGTCCTGGGTCAGTCGCATGCAAGGCAAACACCTTACCATTGTGCCATCACTCCAGCCCCTTCATTGAGTTTTGTTACTATATCCCACCACTGTCTTTGTGTTTTGAGGGTTGTTTGTGATAATCCACTGGAAATCTTAAGGATGCTTCAATGTAAACAATTTTATTGTTTTAATCTTGCTGCCTTCAGTATTCTATCCCTATCTGAAGTGTTCATCATTATGACTACAAGCTGCCTTGGGGTGCTTTCCTTTGGGTCTCTTTTAGCTGGTACTCTTCAGGCATCCAGGATGTGGTTGCATGTACTCTTAGCTCTGGGATTTCTCTTTAATGATGTCCTAGACGGATGATTTTTCAAATGAATCTTCTTCCTCAGTCTCAGGGATTCCAATGATTCTTAAGTTGTTTCTGTTGAATTTATCCCAGACTTCTATTTTCATCTTGTTCACATTCTTGGAGGACTTTTTCCATAGTCTGGTCATTTATTTTAAGGCTCTTTCCAATCTCTTCTGTTGTATGGAGTTGTTAGGTAGCTCATTTTCCAGCTCACTGATTTTATCCTCAGCAGCTGTTACTCTGTTGGTGAGGCCTTCCAACGAATTTTTCATTTGCCTATTATTTCACTTTGAATTTTTCTCATTTGTTTTCATGTCTTCTTGAGTCCTGGTTGTGGTCTGTTCAATTCTTTCCATTCTTTCTTTCAGCTGTTTGAGCATCCTCCATATTTCTTCTCTAAAGTCTTTATCTGAAAGGCTATATAGGTGGTCTGGCATTTGTCAGGTCATCAGAGCTACCATATTTATTCTCTAAGCATGGTACGGGTCTATATTGTTTCCTCATTATCACACTTGCAGTGTGGAGTTCTCTACGTGTCTTGCTAGATTTCACTGACTAGGAGAAATGTGTGGCCCATTCCACTGGCTTTGTTCCTCTGTTCAGGACCAGCTCACCTGGCTGGCAATTTGGGGTCCTGGGCGACAGTGGAAGGCTGAGGCTTTTCTGTTGGTTTTCAACCTCTGGGCTGAGGCTTTTCTATTGGTTTTCTGTGAAGTGAGGTTTCAGTGTGGCAAAAAGTCAATTAATATTTTGAAACCACCTAGACTGTCATTAATAATATCTAATCACTTTCAAATGTTAAATATATTTAAGTCAAATTTTATATATCTTATCATAAACTTGGTAACTTTGCTCTTCCTTAGAACTGGGTTATGTGAATTTTTCAGACTTACTTTTTGTGTAATGAATAAAAAATAATTGTTTTTCAATGCAGATTTGAGTTCTGTGAACCTGCATTTGTGGTTGGTAATTGCCTCCAGATAGCATCAGATAGCCATCAGTATGATCGTATTTACTGTGGAGCGGGAGTTCAGAAAGACCATGAAAACTACATGAAAATACTACTAAAAGTTGGTGGTATTCTCGTCATGCCGATAGAAGACCAGGTAATGTTCACTTAGTGTCTTATTTCCCCAGTATTATATGAAATATTTGATTTAAAATAGGAAATGCAGTAGATTTCCTAAATATTCCTTTAAAAAAGGAATATTCTTTATAGATAGATACCTCGTACAACTCAGGAGTAAGACCTGCGCACTGCTGGGTGTAGTCCCGATTTTTTTTTAGAGAAAGAAAAAGATCTAGTAGAGAGTTGATTAAACTGGTATCATGCATATTCAGCATGAGTAAAGCACAAATTTTGATCCCTGATATCACCCCACCCCCACCGACCGACCCACACCAAAATAAGGGGCTACTAGGAAAATCTCATTGAAAAAATGTTTCTGGAAAAATGGTACTTGCAGAGTTTAAATTCCAAATGATAGTTTTCATTTTTTTTTTTTTTTTTTTGGTTTTTTGGGCCACACCCGGTGACGCTCAGGGGTTACTCCTGGCTATGCGATCAGAAGTCGCTCCTGGCTTGGGAGACCATATGGGAAACCAGGAAATCAAACCACGGTCCGTCCTAGGCTAGCGCAGGCAAGGCAGGCACCTTACCTCCAGCACCACCGCCCGGCTCCCTCAAATGATAGTTTTCTTCTGCTTTTGTTTTGCTTGTGATCACATCTGGCTGTGCTAAGGGGTTATTCTTGGCTCTGTACTCAGAAATTACTCTTGTAGGCTTAGACCATATTGGATGCCAAGGATCTAAAATGAGTTGGTCATGTGTAAGGCAAACTCAAACTCCCTATCCTCTCTACTATCGCTTCTACCCTTTTCTATTTTTCTTAAATACGTTTTTCAGTCAAGTTAAAATACAAGTATCTTTTTTTCCCTTTTGTTTTTTTATTTTTAATTATGAGAACAAAGATGCAAAGAGAGAGAACAAGGTAAAGTTACAGTGGAAGGACAATCACCCATAAACAGAATTCTCAGAACTCATGCACAGCTATTTTGTCCCTCTAGTCCCCAGAATGCAATACACAATATTTCCTTTTTTTTTTTTTGTGGTTTTTGGGCCACACCCGGCAGTGCTCAGGGGTCACTCCTGGCTCCATGCTCAGAAATTGCTCCTGGCAGGCACGGGGGACCATATGGGGCACCGGGATTCGAACTGATGACCTTTTGCATGAAAGGCAAATGCCTTACCTCCATGCTATCTCCCGGGCCCCTCCTTTTTTTTTTTTTTTTTTTTAGCTCTAGATTGCTTCCCTCAATGTGCAGC